>JAVFBW010156577.1:0-11907 GCA_034783835.1 Mopalia ciliata
ACATTGTCGAGTAATCTATCCTGCTACAAATTCTCTGGATCTTAGAATTTACCATTAGTCATCAGTTTGCGATGCATATTTCGTAGTAGTATAGTTATTTTGTGTATTGGGTTCCTGTGCTGGGGGGGGGAATCTGGAAACTTGTTACTTGTTTTGTTTCAAGTTAACATTTCATTAACAATCACACACCAGCTGGGATTTTGGGGAATATTGACAGCCCGTCCATTATATGCCTAACCTAACCTTTGTTTTTGTCATGTGGTGGTCTCAAGTTTATTGAATTCTTTGTCTGGATTTTGTCAGATCCCAAAATACTTATACAATTTTATTATGGTTGTCTGGTATCCGTATATAAGATGTGTTTGTAGCCCAGGTGTTATCATTCCTAGTCTAGGAGCTTAGTACATGGGATTTGGCAATTCTAGGAGGAACTATGTTTACACTGAAAAAGGTACTAGATTTTTTTTGAATGATGATATTGTCTAAAGTAAACAAACCTATAGTTTTGTTTGTTTGGTCTGAATATTTGTTGGATTATAATGCGGTCCACTGTCAATCTGTGATAAGAATGGATAGAATATGGACTGGGAGTTCTTGAATCAATCCTCGGTGTAATTCAGCTACATTTACTATGCCTTTATACCGGGTACACATGAAGAAATTGTTTTAATTTATTGGCCTATCCTTATGTCAGTCATTTGAAGCTGTTACACAGTGTTAATGTTAATCTTGACTTAACAAATAGGAAATATCATTGCATGATTTATGGTTATGAGGAGATGTTAGATAACTCCCCCCGAAAGTATTCAGTAGCCACCAATTTCAAGGTGGAAATGGGCAGAGAATTAGCAAAAAAATCAAGTAAATGTAAACCAACAACTGAAACAGGATCCTGCTTTGTCTGTTCAGCTTTCTATACTCTTTGGTTCACTATTCTTCGTCAAAGTAAGCCATTTGTTAATCATCTGACTGTCTTCACCATCAGTTTTTCACTCATTTGCTATTCATAAATACAATTTATCAGTGTTATAATTTGTCGACCACTGTACTTCTATAGTAGTCATTGTTCGTTTGGCATGGCATGAGACACGATAATAATGTGCTGGACAGGGAATTAATTAAAGACACTGGACACAGAAGTACTGTATTGGTGAATGCACTGGAGACTTCTGGGAGTTATTCATTGAGCTAGCATATTCTTGGGCAGGTGGGCACATGGATACTGAACTACAAATGATTCTGTCTTATGTACAGTGTTGCACCTACATTTACCCACACTTTGCACTCGGTTCTCGTCATTTAGAGAGCCAAGATTTGGCAAGGTGCAACTAATTGGTAATCACATATCAGTTCCCTGAAACTAGGGTGTGTACGCGACAACCTTCTCACTCTGTGCGTTTTTCTTTTTTAATTAATCTGTTAGTCTTTCTTCAATCACAAATTCTAGCTTTTAACATTGTAGGCTGCTTGTTGACATATTGGGAACATGGTTTTAATGGATCTTTTCATTTCGAGGTTTGTTTTTTAATTTGGCCTGACATCTAATCCATAGTGTTTCTGTTTGCCAGGTGTTTCTACGAAACAAGGTGTTTGAGCCGTTAGAGGAGAGGCGTCAGATTTTCCTCACACGTGTAACTGTGTTGATACAGAAGGTCTGGAGAGGTTACAGAAAGAGAAAAGGTAAGCCGGATTAGTATGTCTTTTATAGATAGTCTTTTAACGAAGCTATTTGTAATGAAATATTCCTTTTGAGTGAATTTCAGTGATAAATTGGCTAGGCAGCTATCTAAATGAGGATTATGTTGTGGCTCATACTGTTCGTCTCTCTGTTTGTCTCTCAACTACAGATTGCAAAAAGATCTTTTTTTAGATAGAAAGAACTAGAAGATTTCATTATGATGTTTTTCATCCCAAGAGTATCTTGATTACGCTAATTTAATCTGTTGCTGAACAGTTTTTAACAACTCCTTAAGCTATATTATCTTTTGTTATAAATTTCACAGAAAACATGTTTGCAGAAAAGTATTTAGTACAGCCTATTTGATAAACATTTAGAAACTGGTTGGGATGATCATACCTAGTGACAAAACAGGCATATGTTTTGAATTTTTTTATTATAACCTTAGTACACCTGCTGTAAGACAGGCTGTATTATTTATTCAAATTGGAGGGCAGGTGATCACACAGTTTCTGCTCAATATCATGCTTAAACTTTAACACATTTTTATCAAACTTTGTAACTAACTACCAGCTATGAAAGAAATGTGAAGTTTGATGCTGAGTGTAATCTGTGCATAATTAGGTATGATGCTGAATTCTGATTGGTCAATTAATTTCTGCTCCATGTCTCTGTTAAATGTTGTCCAATTCTTGTCAAACTTAACAGTTTCAACCTATGAAGATGGGGGTCAAGTTAGAAATTGAGCGAAATTCTATATTTCTGCCATGGGTTAATAGTAGCATGTGTCAAGGAGCCGTGTGAAGTGGATAATCCGTCGTTATATAAGTGAAATACCCTTGAGTATAATGTAAACCCCCAATCAAACAAACAAACAATATCTTGCTAAAACCTTTTCTAATTTTTACCAAACCTTACTGGTAGCTGCAACCTCTGTGTTAACTAGGTCACCTGATAATAATGATGATACTGCCCAAATAAAATTAAAAAAGCACTTTTGGATTATAATTCTGATGCTTGTGGACAGGCGTATTATGCACTCTTGCAATAGTCTTGTTTCAGTATATAATTCTGAATATACTCTTGATTTTTACTTAAATCCTATATTGAGAAGCCTTTGTTGGAATATATTAGCATAGCTTGGGAGGAAAATTCAGCATATTTTCTCAATCCCCCTCAGAATTATAAACTGTTTGAAGTGTAGCAACTCGGTCTTTACCAACAGTCAAGAAAGATTAACATTCCATCCAGTGAAAATTCTTTACATTTTAATGGCTGTGTAAGTGTCTCTTATTTTGTCTGTTATTCACTGATTAGATAATAAAAGCATCTAATCAAGTCAAATATCTTTAGCTGGAACGAGTCTTTTTTTTTTTTTTGCAATAAAATTTTTTATGTTTATTACATAACATTATCAATGTAGCATTTGATAGAAAAAAGTGCCTGACTGTTCCTAATTGATGGACCTGACTTAAAATTCACCCGTTCCTCTTCAATGTCAGAGCATCTGACTTGATAGCAAGCTTCCATTTGTTATCTTGGACAGGTCTAATGAGGTGTGTCGTCTAGCCCGATCCACAGGATGCAAATAGCCTTTTCAAAATGACATAATATGAGGCTGACCAGATTAACTGATCAGAACCTCAGACTCCGGGTGATTGACGGAAGCAGATACAGCTCATTCAGACAGGACCATGTTGATGACATACTACCTTTATTAGAATCCCTACAACTAGAAATTGTTCCTCATTTGACTGACGACTCTATAGCAAGTGACATATGAACAGTGAAGTTGATTGGCATGTACTGGTCTTACATTGTGCATTTGTTGGATATATTCAGGGTTTTTTTTTCAAGGCTTTGTGTTGATAATTTAGTAAAAATAGAATATTTTTTACTTTTGTACGAGATATAAATAGTTAACTGATAACCAGTTAGAGATACCTGCAGGAGTACTGACCTTATAGCTTTCCTACCCCAGTGATGTTTCCCCAGCCATAATAAAGTGGAACAACATGAAGTAAGGAATAAAAGACAGATCAAACCAAATTGCTTGTTTGTCTCCTCCACATTACTCTGATCACAGTTTGATGTTGTCCGTGTGTAATTGGTGATGGCAGATAATTACCATTCTCATCAGGAGAATGTTTAGTCCACGTGGAATTACAAAGGTTCTGTCAATTAACCTACATTCCATTGCCTTGTCGACTGAAATTACCACAGAATTATTTTCACTGTAACTCTGATCTTCCTATCTATGCTGGCCAAGACACTATAACTTGTCTGTTCATGTATAACCTCCACTACCTCTCAACCAATATTTGGCCTGGGGGTAGTGACATTGTCATCAACATCTGTCCGTCTGTGCACATGTATTCAATGTTTTTTACCATTACACTATGGTTAGAGACCAAAGCAACCCTGAATCCCTAAATTTGGAATTATTGTGCATTGTTATGAATTTGTGAACCCTATCGAATTTTGATGTTTTGACTTATTGTCTCTCAAAAACAATTATTCTTGTCACATGTGGCAGTGATAAATCACTGAGGTTTTGAGGGTTTTTTTTTTTTATCTTTTATGCTGGTGACACGATAATATTAGGTGAAAATACTGCAGTACTTCATGCATTTATATCACTATACTATAAGACTTTGCTTCTCAAAGAAGCTTTAAAAAAAAAAGTAACAGTATTTTTAAGGGGTAAATTAAGCAACCTACCAATTGTAAAACTCAATAGCAATAGTGATTGACTCATTTTCATATCTGGGACTGGTCTTTAATTCTAACCGTTTATTTAAGAAAGCAATGAACAGCTTAAATACCAGAAAAATTCCCTACGTTTTTAGTTATTTAAAAGTCTCTCAATTTTGAATTATCCATTGACCTGTAATTTAATTTTATCCCATTCTTGACATTATGCTTGGTTCCTTTCATTCATATACCTCACTTTTCTCTCACTCTTTTAGCGTACAAACCATCTTATAAAACTTAAATGAAACAAACTAATAAATTTTTTGGCCACACTTTATCTGACCTATTTGGTAGCCTTGTTAGTCATTCCTATTGATAAACTTATAGTTCTCTACCTACTGTTTTCTTAAATTACCTCTAGGGACCAACTGGTGTGGTCTGCCAGCCCACATAAGCTATACTAATGAGCCCAGAGACAGGCCTGGTGCTTGTCTTCCCTATTAATTATAATATCAGTTATGTAAGCCATGTCCAAGAGACAAACTACCATGTTCACATTCCCATGACAGTACAATTAATGCATAGATATTTTCTGATCACAGTGAGGTTAAGCAATGTAACGGTGTCACCACTTTCATGATATATGTATGTATCCAACTGTAGGAAACCCTTATGTTAAGTATTTCATCAATACCAGATTAATTCTCTTGTCCAGAATATGGGAGAGTGCTTTAACATGGCCGGATATTATCTTATCCAGACTTCAATTCTTTCCATATGGTATTCTAGTTATTATAATAATTATAATGTTATAATAAGCACCTCATTATAATAGATTTGTTTGTCAGTCTGTCTGTCTGCTTTCCCTTTTTTTTCTCAAGTTTTTAAAGCTGGAGTTTGGACCTAAATCTGCAGTTTCCGTCCAACTTGAAAACCAGTATTTAGGTGCAAAATTCCAAATGTGGTGTCCGACTGTTAACTTCAAGAACAGTAATCTGATTCGGATCAAACTAAGTAAAATCAGTCTTCATCTACAGAAAGGAAAATTTAAAAATTTGAATGGTCACAATTTCTCAGAAAAGGGATTTGTGGTAGAGTTTCAATCCTAGCTATAATGCTATGACATGTAATTATGTGATCTGTAGGAGAAACTTTGGCTTATTTCCAGATTTCTTTAGAAAGTTTTATTAAAACTTAGGTATTTACTACCTTTTGCTCAATAGTGGAATCATCACATGTAGATTGTTTTACTTATCATTTATAAAACATTGAATAAAAGTTTCATGCCTTTTGTAAGTCACCATAGTTGGGCTCTTCTGTATATCCCCATGATAATGTAGATCTACTTATATTTAGCATTAATACTAGCTATAGATTTCCCAATACGTCTATCTCATTAGAAAGCCGGTCTCTTCATTTCTTTCTTTGTATCATTTCAGCGTATCTACAGCTTCGTAAGGCAGCTGTCACTCTGCAAGCCAACTTTAGAGTTATGAGAGATAGAATTGCTTATCTTAGATCAAAACGAGCTGCTATTGTCATCCAGGTTTGTTTTATAACATTCTTATTATGTTTAGAAGTTTTTTTTTTGCTAGATTTCACATAATGTTTTCATGCTTTTTGTCTTATACAAAATGGTGTTATGTATCAGATAGTAATATTATCATAACTTCTGGAAGATGACATACAGGTTTTGTTCAGTCTCTGTGGTTCCCAATTTGGGGTTGACTTCAAGTTCAAGTTGTAAAGCTCTTGTTGTTTCTCATGTGTTCTATTCTTTGTCGCTGCACATCTATTCTAATATTTGCTGCTTCTCATCTATTCTATTATTTGCCACTTCTCATCTATTCTATTCTTTGCCTTTCTCATCTATTCTTTGATGCTTCTTGTGTGTTCTATTATTTGCCGCTTCTCATCTGTTCTATTATTTACCACTTCTTGTGTGTTCTATTCTTTGCCACTTCTCATCTATTCTATTATTTGCCACTTCTTATCTATTCTTTGCTGCTTCTTGTGTGTTCTATTCTTTGCCACTTCTCATCTATTCCATTATTTGCCACTTCTTTTGTGTTCTATTCTTTGCCGCTTCTCATCTATTCTATTATTTGCCACTTCTCATCCATTCTTTGCAGCTTTCTGTGTGTTATATTCTTTGCTGCTTCTCATCTATTCTATTATTTGCCACTTTTTGTGTGTTCTATTCTTTTCCGCTTCTCATGTATTCTATTATTTGCCACTTCTCATCAATTCTATTATTTGCCGCTTCTCATCTATTCTTTTCTTTGCTGCTTCTTGTTTGTTCTATTTTATTGCTTCTCATGTTTTCTATTATTTGCCGCTTCTCATTTATTCTTTGCCGCTTCTTGTGTGTTCTATTTTTGCCGCTTCTCATCTATTATATTCTTTGCTGCTTCATGTGTGATCTATTTTTACTGCTTTGCATTGGTTCTATTCTTTAGTGCTTTTCATGGGTTCTATTGTTTGCCACTTGCCATGTGTTCTATTCTTTGTCACTTCTCATGGGTTTTATTCTTTTCTGCTTCTCGTAGGTTCTATTCATTTTTGCTTCTTGTGTGTCTTGTGTGCAGTTGAAAAGTGCTTCCTGTTGCCCTGGTGCTCTAAAACTTAAAGGGAACCATTCAGTTGATGTGTTGTGATGTCTTTGGAATAATTTGGAAGGAGTATTCACTCCTCCTAATAATCATAAGAGAGTAACGCTTCTCATGGGGGAGTACTGAGCTACTCCTTCAAAAGCAACTGTAATATGTTTTCAGCACATAGGCCTATACATATATATTTTTGTGCACAGGGTGAGGGGGAGAGAGGGAAATCTGACATTATTAAAATTGGTAGTCTTTGAATGCTATTTGCATCATAAAAACAGCTTCTATCCTTCCTAATATCTTATTCATAGATTTTGGTGAGAATTGCAGGAAAGATTTGAATATTTCTCTACAAATGGGCAAATAGCATTGAAATGTAATATTGGCTTCTGATTCAACACCAGTCAATTTGTTGTTGTTGTTTTAATATAATAGGTGTGTGCCATTCTTACATACGAATGAACCAGTCAATTTATTTTATGGTTTACTTTGATCATCATACGTCATAAATATGTGAGATTTTTAATTCAAGTTAATTGACAAGAAATCAGGCCTGTGTAGTAAGGTTGTGCTGTGTTTTTTTTTTTTTTTTTTTTTTTATCCACTGTGGCAATACATTAGATCTGCATGTTTGAACTCAGATATATAATTACAATATATATCCCAGGTTTTACAGAACAATATCTACTAAGAACCTTTTCCGCAATTTTTATAACAATACAACAGATGTGTCATATGATTGAATGAGATATCTGGGTCTAGTTATTAAAGTCTCTGCAAATATTAACAGATATTTTAGTTACATAAACTCTGATAACATTTCACAATTTGAACGGTCAGATGAAGCGATGGGGATCACCGAGACTAGACGTTCATTCCAGATTATATTTTGAAATTGTCTTCCTGATATATTATAATGTATTTTCAGGCTTATGCACGTGGCATGTTAGCGCGTCGTTTAGCCAACATAGAACGAGTGAAGAAAAGAGCAGAAGAAGAACGTTTGAGGGAAGAAGAAATGGAGAGAGAAAGGCAGACGAGACAAAAGGAGGCTGAGGACGAATTAGCAATGGAAGAATCCATACAGTAAGTGCAGAAATCATCCATTACTTTTAAATTTAAATTTGAGGCTGTGAGGGAGCGGGTGGGCCATGGCCCTGCAGAATACTCCCTCGGCTTCCTCGGTCCATCGTAAGAGGCGAGAAAAGAGGTTGCTTTCTGTTGCCCTGGTGTTCGCAGAGATAAAGTGTAACAGGAAGCAAATTTGTTTGTGAGATTCTTTATTTGTGTCGGTCGTATAAGTGAAATACCCTTGAGAACCACGATAAACACCAATTAATCAAATCTGACACTGGAAGCACCTTATTAGGTTGAGGATGAAGGTATCTACCCTCATCCTGTAAGGACCAATGTAGATGTGATCCGGCCCTGTAGTTGAATCAAATGTAATTATACATGTATTAAGTTTTAAAATCTTACGATCCTTTTTTTTAATAAAGTGCTTAACGTTACCTTGATCATTGAGCTCGGCTCAGATCTCTTATTCTAATAGAACAGAGATCTTGACCTGTCCCGAATGATCCCCTTATTGCTGTTAAGAGATCTGTATAAAGCAACTCCATAATTTGAGTAAATTGACAGCCTGTTGCATTCCACCAAAATGTCAATAGACTGCATTTTTGTTACATTTTTTACAGTAGCTATCAATGTCTTGTTCAACGCAAACGGTGATATTTTTATTACTGGCTTAGTAATCAGTAACGAAATTGAAAAAAATGAATCTAGGCCAATTTCTTTTGTTTTTGCATTTAGGTCTATATTTGTTACTTTTCGTTTTTTTCCATAATTGATAGGGTTGGGAGGGGATGCCATCACAAGGGGTTATTGTTTGACCACACATGCCCCTCACCCTCCACAGGGTACCAACTAGAGTAAAACCTCCCCTGCCGTGACCAGCAGGGGCAGATAAAGAGGGTTCCACCCGTTCCGTTGTATGTGTGGTATACTTAAATAGGAAACTAAACAATTCTGCTCTGTTGAGGGGGAATTATTACTTAATTGACCCATGAGCCCACCGCCTTCTGCAATGATCTCAAATTTAAGGTAGGATGGAATAACCGTATATATATAATTTCCTTTTTATCTAGTTTTGATTTGACTAATTATGATATAAATAATAATTATTAATCATTGCAGGGCTCGACATGACCAGCCGTGATCAATCGGGTCAATCTGCCCCCATTTGGCACAGAATATTGACCCAAAGTGACGTGTTGGAGCAACATGGCTATGTGGCTCCCTTTTGCCAGCTAAGTTGCCCCTCGCTCACCAGGATCTCATTCTCCTCCAACAAGGGACACGACCAACAGGTTGCCTCTTTTCTCGCCTCTTACGATCTGCTGGATTTAAACAGCCCACCCGCTCCCCCAAGGAATGAGACATATGAAAATCGTACCTGAACCTGGCAATGAATCTAGTGGGAAGATGAATGCTGAGTATCCTGTCTCCGATAAAAATGTCCTTAGTTCCCCTAAGACAAATCTCAGAACTTGAACATCTTCTGCGTCGAACGATACATATACATCATACAACTTGTCATCTATGGATAGAAGTGAAACAGAATAACCACCTGAGTTTTTTTACATTGAGTAGAAGTAATTCAGGCCTTCAGGAACTAATTTTTGTAGATTCTTGAGGTTCCGCAGTTTACCTGTATAGAGTAAGGCTTGTAATAGTATACTTGACAGGCATTTAGGATAAGGGACAGTTTAAGAGTAAAGGGTTAGCTTTGTTTTAGTATACTTGAAAGGCAATACGGAAAGCAATATACAAATTAGATGCATTATCATTTTGTTTTAGGTGGTTTCTTTTTACAGCAAATTTGTCCACTTTCAAACTACAAGCTTCAAGACTTAAAAACTATTTTATAAAACCCACCATTGTCTTCGAAATGCCCACAATAGTACTTCACAAGGATTTGGATGGTTCCAAACCTCTTGTATATTATGATTGGTAGGACGATTATGACCAGAACTAGGATAATTCCAAGGATAACCGGAACAGCTATATTCAACGCCATGGACTTGTTCCCAATAACAGGGACAAGTTTCTTTATCACAGGACAACAACCTGCAACTGAAACGAAAATCCCGTGTATACATATACAATAGCAGAATAAAAAAACCCTCCCACAAACATTATTATCTATATCATCAAATGTTATATCATAGGAGACCCAAAATACTTTAAAGAAGCACATTTAAATTTGAACAATTAATCCGTCAAGCTTTGAGATGAAAAATTGAAATTCGTAGTCCGTTACGGCCTCCAAACTACGATAACTACTTAATTAGAGTGAGATTTGGAAGTCAAAAAAGACCCAATGACAATCAATGCTGGTAAAATATTGATGCGGACAGAAACATATTTGCACACATCACTAACTTCTTTCTATGTACTACCAATGTACTGACACTTTTTAATTTTCAATCATCAAGGCTGACAGGGTTGTCAGGCATACACATACCTTTAATCAACCTTTACCTGTTAGATGACAGACGCCATTCCTATATCAGCAAATATTATTTCACCGTTTAGAGTACAGACGTCATTCCCATTAATTAGGAAAGTTAAATCTGAATCTTTTATTGCATTTTTTTAATTCAAATTGTTCGAAAAATACCTGGATTTGTTTGCAACATATCTGTTGAAATATCTGGGCAGTCCAGATGAATACGAGATCTGTGTTTGCATTGTCCTCTAATACCTTCACACATATAGACGCCCATATCACAAGCTGAAGCGTTGAAGATCACAAGAGAAGTAATCAATGTTTGAGAGCCGTTAGCCAGTTGCTGATAATCCCATTCTTCAATAGTATAAATTCCATTAATCTGAAATACAGTCTTAGCGTTATAAATCCACCGTGTATCTTTGTGTCTATAAAGTCGGTCTCTGGGGAAAGTTATTTGGCAGTACATTTTAATATCAGCTGGAAGGGCTTGGAGTCGCACGGTTTCTGTTATCGCTTTCGACTCCGGTCTGACTTGATAGCAAACATCTGCAGTCGTCCATGTTGATGTATCTCGATCCGTGGTTGTTGGTATAAGCGATACGATTGGTCTCGTTGTTGTTGTAACATCTGTACCTGGAATGGTGGTAGGCAATGCCATATTAGAGCGATAGTTCGAAATCCTAGAGGACCCTCGATATTTGGATGTCATATTTATTTATTGGCAGTATTGCGGGAGACACACGAGATAATATAATCGCCCGATTGCAGCGATTGTACCAAAGTCTGGCAAATTCGCCAGGTGCGTGTAGGCCCTCGACAGCAGTTATGACCGGCCGAACAGTCGATCTGATGAAACATGTTTGATATTTTTTAATCGCCAACGATTGATCGCCTGAAGTGATCGCCCTTGTGCTAAGGCAAGCGAATACTGTCGCGCGAATCAATGCCGATAAAGCCATCCGAGTTCTTCTCATATGACACACAAAATGGCAACTTCCAAGAATGAAGTCGGGGTGAAATAATGTTGCAAATATTTCTGCTCTCCAATCCACGTCTATGTCTTAATCTTCGTTTGATCAGCCTGCGGCCGTGGCTTAGTGATAGCGTGCGCGCTTGCTAAACTGAACCTGCTCAATTTGCCGTTCACGGGATTGACTCAGCCTGTCGACCATCAGGTCACATGTTGTGGCTCTGGCAATCGCCTGTGCAGTGTGAAGTGGGCAATCCGTCGTCATATAAGTGAAATAATACCCTTGGGTACGACGTGAAAACCCAATCAAACAAACAAATCGTTTGCTGAGTAAATACATATCCGTTTTATCGTTGCCATATTGACACAGAAACACTTATTATGGATTAACAACTTCTGGGTTTATTAGGACGACGTTTCAGTGTTGTTTCTTACACCGTTATCAAGT
>JAVFBW010156588.1:0-11906 GCA_034783835.1 Mopalia ciliata
CCTGATCAAGGGGGGTGGGGGTGGGGGTGGGTGGGGGTCGAACTGTTGAGACCACTACCCGCGAACTTGTTATTGTGTTCCTTTCATGATGCAAGCAGATGTTTGTTGCTTGGAGGGCGGTTCCTGGTCACTTTGTGTTTGCGGAGCTTCAGGGTCAACACAGGGCCGATTCCATCTGATGATGTATATCCGCCGCGCCATATTTATAGTTGTCCCGTCTAGTAAATATTTGAATCGAGTGGCATGTACCTATTTAGGGGACAATCAACCAAACCAATCCATGAAGCAATCCATACTGCGATGCTTTACACAAAATCATTTGGATTTTTAAAAAAATAAATACTGCGGTCGCATAACTCCAACAATTTTACACAGGTAGTTATTGTTACATGAATACACCACCTGCATATCAGTGAAATGCGCTTAAAAGGATGGAGTAAAACACCTTTCAGTTAATAGTACGGGAATACATATTACAGGTGATATTTAACAACTCGATTAGTTCGATTAGAGCGACATATAAAGTTTTTCACGTGAAGGATTTTTATTCACGTACATATTCACATTTTTGATAGATCAAGTTCAACATTGTGCCAAAACATGCAATCAGATTAAGCATGCTGGTTAGCAATATAAGTCCGTTATCAGTGAATCCGTATGAATCGGGTGATTCATGAATCGGTCTGCTGGTCATTACGCTAATCATCCGTTAAGCTGTTTTTTTTTTTTTTTTTAAATATTTGAATATACAATTTCATTGGTTCGATTTAGCTGATTTCTAACTAACACGACCAGGCAATATTGGCTCTTCTACGTTTATACATATACTATTATATAATCATATAACGGGAAAAAGTTTTGATTGATAGATTGATTCATTGGTGTTTTACGTTGTGCTTAAGGGTATTTGACGCATATGACGGCGATGTATTCCAACAATAATTGACACTAGCACAGCCAAGATGTTAAGTGTTTCCATAGCATTGGAAAGTACATTTTCCTCCAATGCTAAGTAAAGACAGCATTGCTATTCTTCAAACAAACTGCCTTAGCCACAGTATATTGTAAGGCTTTGAATATATTTAGTTTTGCCATGCAGGCACATCGATATTTGTTATTTATTTCAAGGATTCCATTTTTTTTCGATTTTGATATGTTTGCCTACATATAAAATTCTTAATAAATGCGCTCAAAGAAAATCGTGAAAACACTATTCATATTGAAGTTAATGCAGGTCGTATGATTTTGTCTTGATGTAAGGCTATAGCGTGCATGGTGGATCATCCTTCCTTTCAATAATTACATCGTTCCAAATCCCATCGTTACAGCTGCGTTACGCAAAATCACTCTTTGGATGAGTAAACATATATGCTAATCCTTTAAGTACAAAAGTGTATCATATGTTGAAAGAAATTTGGCTAGGTTTTGTATTATATAATGTGAACATATAACATATACACATACAAGGTTGTGTACATTATACCGCTATTGCTAAACTCATTGCCTTCAACACAATGGACCAAATATTTGTTTTTTATTCAGATAATTATGGAAATTTCGTTTACGTCCCAATCTCACGTGTATGAATTCTTACACGCGCGGAAGAGAACGTGTATGCATGTTATACAGGTCTCAGTATCATGCGGTTGCTTTGGACAAAGACAAATGAAGTGCTGATAACGATTCATCAACAAGGGCATTACAAAAATTATGTAAACGATCTGTGCACGATCTTTGTTCACATGTCTTTTACACTTCTATAAGGCCGACTAAAGTACTATATTGCGTATTCACTCGAGATAAATGTTCATTTCTTGTCAAAAAGTAGCTCAGTGAATACTTAACCAATGCAGTTCGCTTTTTTTATTTGCAGGATCTCATAAAGGACTGTTGGACTCACGACTCTCTTTCCAGACCTGAGTTCTGTGAAATAACTAAAGATCTAATCAACAATGTAAGTTTAATCAATAAATTGAAAGGTACTTTGAAAGGTGCAAGAAATAACTCTTTTTTTTATCGCTTGGAGTAGAAGCTAACTTAACGACTAATGTGGTAGAAATGGGTGACTATTGTAAAAAGTGTTTATCTTTGTTTTGACAAAACTTATTTCTGAAACACAAAAATTAGTCTTGTTAGATTTTCAATCAATTGTTGTTGTTTTTTTTTTGTTATCGGTTTTAAGGCTGTCCTACATAAGCGACACAGCTCTTCCGAACCGGACGGCATCAACAGATCCTGGTTTCGAAATCGGATAGTTTTCACTTGAAGATCTTTATATCTCAGAAGATGAGATTGTATAACAGTGCTTCCCAGGCACTATGGCTGCTGGCTAGTCATAGAAGACGTGTCCCCATTACGTCAGACACGTGCAGCGTGGAGCGGGCTGGCCCTGACCCCGCGAGCAGATGACAACAGGCGCTGGTTCTGCCAAAGTGTTGTCTGCTTTTCTACTGTGTCGCCTGAAGTCACGAGAAGGATGCTGGCATCCGTAATTGACGGCATAATTCGTCTGTATAGACTTTTCTGCGGGTATAGATCAGTTACTAAACAACATTCCATCGAAATGCGAATATACCTTCTGAAAAGCTATCTGCAACGATATGATTATGCAGCACCTTTATGTAAAACTGCAATGGCTGGTTCATAGAATGGCTCCGGTCAAGAAAACCATCTTAGCCAACGTTAATCTTAATTACCTTGATGACCAGTGTTAAGCATGAATCAACATTTATTACAAATGAAGGTACATTAATGGTGAAGTTTCAACAGTTTAATGAATTGTTCTTGGGCCGGTGGTTCGAAAGTTGGTTGACCAGCTAACCACAGGGACTCTGCAGGTGTATAGAAAAAGAAAAAAATGATGAACACCTCTTGGGTCGACCCAGCTTACACCGTGGTGAAATGTAAGCGATTCAAGTCAACTACGCACATAAAATAAATGAGTACCACCTGTCCGTGTGAGACAAATAGTTAATCTTCAAATTCTTAGACAGAATTGTGATGTAAGTCATCTATAATTCTCAAACTTCGCTTGCAAACACAAAACTTTTCGTTCTTTCAGCTTACGAGCGATTTTTGTGGTTAGCTGTGACTGGATAATGTCGATGGCCTATTTAGTCATTAACCAATCACAGCTAGGATTTGAAGATCCTACTATTTGTCTCACACAGACAGGTGGTATTTATTTATTGTATGTGATAAGTGGACTTGGAACGGTAACATTTCACCTGGGTTCACCGTTATTTTTTTCTATATACATAGGCTCAGAATGGCTTACCATAGAGATCGTGTAAGAGCATGTTAAATGGCATTCTGTAGTATCTGTACCAAAGAAATAGAAGTCACGTCATAATACAAATTCTTTGTTGCGCAACGTCCACTATTACTCCGTTAACTGAACAGAGCTTTGAACAACAGGCACCTTGTCGCTAACAAGACACTTTTCATTTGTTACTTAAATGCTACGCATGCTGGAGAAAGGTATGCACTTTTTGGTTTTGCCTTGTACCACCCGTATCTACCGTTATTCCAACACAAAAAGATATAGCATATTACACAGTGAAGTTTAAATACCGGTACCAGAAATATTGTTAAAGTGAACGGTTGAAAGCGATAACACTTAGAGGCGGAGCGTAGATTATGTATTTATTTCCACCATTGCATAGAGCAATATTTATTTAATATTTTATTTACTCGATTACCATGACAAGTTCCCCGATCAGCTCTGATCCTGCCAATGTCCGAAAGAACTGTCTTTTTATTCGATATTCCTAAGCCTGAGCGTAATAAAGCCATGAGTTATCAATGTCGTATGCATTAAAATGCACGTTTTCAAATAAGATCATCTTTCTCGGTATTCAAGGACAGTTTTATGATGGGGAACTCTCATAGATTCGTGGTTCCGCCTTTGTGGGAGCAAGATGTTTGCTATCAACAGCTTGGGGCCCGGCTAATTGACAGGGACTGGAAATGCGACATTTGTTGCTGTTCTGTTCTATTCAAGGTATCGCCGCTTTTTCTCTAACTTATTGGTATCAATTCAGCTGGTCTTTTTCAGTATATCAGCGCTTGGTGCATTGCAATCCACACTGAAGTACTCCATTTAATCCGTCAAACTGATGTGTAGTTAATTCACTCAATAAATTACTGTAGTCCGGACAGGGTCAAAGTTCAGAGTTATTACAAGGAGAGGTTTTCACTGATGTAAAATATCACTTGTATGCGTGATGAAAAGCCGGATATTTCATTGGCATACAACTAATAAAAACATTTACATAATTGGCTTCGGTTCTCTGATAGGCCCATATACATGCAGTAGTGTTTCACAATATAATTGTATGCAGTTCTGATCGAGGAACCGAGAAAAACTAAATTTGCCAGTTCTCAAATAAACCACACATATGAAAGCAGAACACCACGAAGTTCACATCTGCCAACCAGATACAGTACTCTTCCATGTCTGTTTATCACACATTTTGTTTAAACTGTGCAACCTTCAGTTAAAAATTAAAGGTGTTCACATCATTTTGTCAATTTGTCAGGTAATCTATATGATGCAAGTTAGCCGGAAAATTGGGCTTATAATTATGTTTGCCTTTCCTCTTGTAAGGGTAATGGCATGAAATAAAATAAATAAGTGGACAGAGCGGATCTTCTCAGCTAGATGCAGCTATACTATTATACTGCACTACAGAAGTACATCGTGTATAGTGACATGGTTGATTATCTTATGAGCTAGATATAAGTGTTCATGCAACCGGACAATTATTTGAATTGGATATTTTTGTCTCTTTAAGAAGTCATAAGGGGGATACCTCTCAAATAATGTACAAAGACCGATGCTACATGACAGACATCTTTCTAGCGTTTGAAGTGTGTAAAAACTGTGATAAAATGTTTATGAACGATAATCTGTAATGTGAAGAAATTAGTCTGTATATATAAATTTTATTTTTCTCCAAATCACTGTGATATACTGTTGTTAGAAATATATTTTATTTAATATGGGACATGGTGTAGATAATTTTCTTAATGTTTTTCTCAAGTGGACATTGGTTGTAGTATTATTTGTTATTGACACAATGTACTTGCATTTCATTATTTAAATAAAACATTGTACAGTAGTCTTTCCTTCCCACTGTCATTATATCATAAAATGTGCTCATGTTCCGTGCAGTCGAGAAACAGGAGTTGTACTCATCACATTTTCGGTCTTTTAATAATAATGATATATTTGTTATTTGAGATGTATTGAATAAAATTTAATGAGAACTCTTCAGTCAAACTTTAAGGATTGATAAGTGTTATTCAGATTTACATTACTCATTAGATACTTGGTCAAATAAGAGGTCAATAACAAGCCTTTTGCTGTGAATATCAAACATTTTATAATTAATAAATACACCAGTAACTCTGTCCATCTTTAGGTGTTTTCTGTCCAGTCCCAATCTAGTCATTTTTAGGCTGGTCATGACTAAATTATATTTTATCTGCACAACTTGTCATTTTTCTAGCAATAATTACATATTTTATTACGCTTTGGCAGTGAAATTTATTGCAATAGCCATCTATATCAAATAAAGTTTTCTTGGAAGTGATTATTGTTGGTCAATAGAAATTTATATAGAATTGTTTGGTTAGGATGTCTGTTAAAATTGTCAAATTCTATGTTCAATGGTTGTGGATCAAGTGACTGGTTATAGCCCCTGTGCCTTCCCTTTCATTATGGAGCAATGTTTCTCTATGGTTTCTTGTGCAAGGCAAACAGCGGTTTATATATTTTAAAATTCTATTTCTTCCAATTTCTATTTTGGTTTTAACCACATGTTTTTATTGCATTGAATAAAGTTTATCACTTGGATTAATTTATTTTTTGTCTTTAGAGTCTTGTCATTCAGTCAAATAAGTTCAATTGTAATGCAAACTTTTGAACAATCTTTTTCCATTTACAGCGAGTCAGTGTTTTTATTTATCCAAAAGAATTAATCACTGGGGTTTTATTTGCTTCCTTGATTTGGCGTTTTAAGCAAGGTTTTTGTACTTATTTATTATTTCACTTCTAACACTGGTAGTTCAATGGGCTACGAAATGTAACCAAGCCGGACATGAACAATTCAACAATGGCCATACAATCAAAGCACAAATTGGTACAAGCATTGTCAAAGTTGCAGCTAAAATTACCACAAACCCAAGCACCTCTAAGTGGGGTCACCCATGAACAGAGATTAAATATGTAACCCTGATGGTTAATTATTTTCATTTAATTTACCCTCTCTCAAATTATTTAATTGCTCCAAGATTGTTGTAACCATATGATAGAAACCTATTTTCAATCAATCAGAAAGTAGTTCATAAAAAGGAAGTGATGTTAACTTGTGGTACTGTTATTGTGCCTCAATGCCTGCCGGTTTGATTGGCCTTTAAGGTCGTACTCAAGTCACTGAAGTGGTTGTTCCTTATATTTTCCTTATACTAAGCTGTAACAGGATAAGAATACTCGCAAAATTTTATTTTGAAAATCCCCAATCCAGCGATAGTACAAGAAATCATATATTGGGTGATCTAGGCAGTTAACAGGGAGACTTGCAAGTGGGCAGAAGATCTGCTGGCCAACTGATCCACAGCCCTCACCCCCCTTTCTGTAACTCAATTGTAATGAAACCAGCACAGATTACCCTGCGAAGTGTATTTATTCACCCACATTTTTAAACGGAAAAAGGATATTCTTTCAAAAACAGTCAAATTTCATAAATTCCAACAAATTGTTCTCTGTTGCAACATAAATACATTGTCAAAGTGCTTTAATGAAAACTTAGATATTAGCAAAGAAAAAAATATGATAATACGGGGAAAATGTGGATGGAAGAACAAATTAGAACTCCAAAAGATTGGTAATCAACCATATTGATGGCAGACAAGAAATTATATTGTTTTGGAAAATGAGAGGTACACACATCAAAACAAGGACGTGTTTCTATTAATTACAGAATATACTAATGGTTTAACTGATTACAAATTAATATTATTATTTATACTTTTTATTATCAAAACTGTTTCTGATTATTAAAGTTTCCTTTGATGTTTCTTAAGTTCTATTATATAAATAAATATTACAAGAATAGGTGGGAAAAAAATCCCATCAAATAGATGGTGTGTTAATTAGGAGGGCTGTTCCACACATGAACTAAGCCCAGGTTGATCCTAATCGTCATGGCAACCTTTAATACCGGTAGCATGTTGTGCTGAACAATATGATCAACTATTATATAAAGGGTACTTAGTGCATCATGCAATAAGATCCAGGAAACTGACTGACATTGACAAAATGTTGTAGGATATTGTACGAAAGCTTTATGCCCATAGTTTAACAGGAGATAATTTGATTTTACAATAGTTTATTATCGTAGGACATTTTGTAAAAAATATTAAGAGCAAGTTAATCAAAATATGGCACAATAAGGAGACAAAAAGCTTTTCCTTGTTGGCGGACACTCATCCAGGCAACTGATGAAACGAATGAAGAGCTGGTCTAATTCTTCAAAATGACATAAATTATACCAGAATCACAAATTGTCATGTAACGATTCTATAGCAAAAGTGAATCAGGCATAATTCATCTTGCATTGTATACTGGGTTCCGGGAAGCAGATAGATGGCTCTCATTGACAATCTTACAGCTGCCTTCTCCACATGTCTTTTAACCAGTTCATGAGCACTATATGATGCATACTTGACACATAATCCTAGATTACGCATCACCACCTCCAGATTGGGGTGCAGGGGCTCCACTACCATCAGGTGCCTGCTTCTTTGTTCCAGATACTATATCATCAATTCGCAATAGCAAAATGGCAGTCTGAAAACAGAGAATATACAGATTAAATCAATGCTGTTGGTGTTGAGACAAGTTCAAAGATATTTCACTGATAATCATTGTTTGTTGGTGTTTAACGTCGTACTTAAGGGTATTTCACTTATATGACGGATTGTTCCCTCTACACAGCCTTATTACAGTGGAAAACCGAGAAGAAACCTAGTAAAAACCACCCCTGCAATTGCTGGAACCACAACATGTGACCTGAAGGTCGTACCCTGCTGGAAAATTAATATGCCGGTATACTTAGTAATGACAGTACGATTATGTTTGAAACACTTCCATAGGGAGTGCAGAAGTTTTGTGAAGTAACAACTGATTCCATGCTCCAAGTGATTTAATTTATATGATAAAAGTGTTTGATTGGGGTTTAACATTGTACTCAAGGGTATTTCACTTATATGACGACAAGTTGGTGTTTAAAGACATCCTCATCACAGGGTATTCCGTGTAAATGATCATGGATTGTCCAATTCTTACTTTGCCTTACTTCAATCCTTTGAATGTAATGGAACTTATAAAAGTGGGAGAGATGTTTAAATAAAACAGCACAAGGAATGTGATCAAGCTCACCTCAATAGCAGTCTTGTATGTTTGAGCTTTGACAGAGAATGGATCCCAGATACCAAAGTCCTGCATATCTACCAGATTTCCTGTCTCCCCATCTACACCCCATGTGGTGCTATTAGCCTGGGCATGTTTGGCCTGAAACATAAAAACCTTGTTGTTCAGAGCCTTGGTCCTGCTAGCAAAAGATCTAAGTTCAAATCCTGGTAGAAACAAGTATTTTGTTTCTGTACAATAAAAATATAATATGCCAGCAGAAGGATTTGTTTGGATAATGTTGATTGAGGGTTAACACCCTGGGCATCACTTGGACTGAACAATGCCAATATAGGCAATCACAAGAGACAAATCCAAGACTGGTTAGCTTTGGGATTCCCTTTGGCTGTGTGTGTACCAGGTGAACAGAAAATTGAGGTGTATAGAGTAAATGGGGAGGTGTTTGTTTGACTGGGGTTTAACATTGTACTCAAGGGTGTTTCACTTATCCACTTCACACTGTTCCTTGCCTTATTACGCGAGGAAACCTCATTAAAAACCACCCCGCCGATTGCCAGAGCCACACCGTCTGACTCACTCATATACCTGATGGTTGACATATGGATTTGATCCCATGAACAGTAAATTGGAGTAGGATTACGAAGCGCGTACACTACCATCAAGCCACAGGCCCTAGAGTAAATGGACATTGACACAGACGTTATTGATAAATGTGCATGGTTACTCACCCTCAGGGCTGTAAGTGTTCTAATCATGTTAGCCCCACAGTTCTGTATCAGGGTTCTGGGTATAACCTCCAGGGCACGGGACACACCTCTGTACGGCCACTGATGAACTCCTGTTATACTCTTTGCCTTTTCATTCATTGCCTGATCAAAAACAAAATTTACCTTCATTAATCAGTTACCTTTATTAGTTTAACCTCTACAAGGATTTTTGTCAACTTGGGTCAAAATAGGTTGGTTTGTTTGATTGGGGTTTAACGTCGTTCTCAAAGGTATTTCACATATATGATGATATGCCAGTCCAATGGGTGAAGGAAACCCCCTTCGACACCAATGGCAACAAACAAATACAGGACTGGACAGATTTTAATCTTAACAAATAAATTAGTCAACAGCTATGATTCTTTAGCCCATATTAAGAAAAAAATGTTTTATTTCCTGGCAAAGAACAAAAGTGGCTGACATGCAAAGACATAACAGAACAGATCAGTTTTGAGAGAAGCAGGTCCACAGGATAATTCAATCAACCCCAAGACAAATCTAGATATGTGACAAAAAGACACATCAAAAAGTTACTTTTGTGTTATTCTCACCTGAGCCAGTGCCATCTCTGTAGCCCCTCCCCCAGGTACTAACAGTGGATCCACCATGACATTACGAGCCACGTTCATAGCATCTTGAAGGTTCCTCTCCACCTCATTGAGGATATCTTTACTGGCCCCTCGTAATAGGATCGTACAGGCTTTAGGCTCCTCACATTCAACCAGAAACGCAAAGTACCTAAAATGAATTTTTTTATTTTTTTAGTTCGTACAGTTTCTAAATATTATGACACAAATGCAGGTTAATCTCTGTCCTGTTGTGAGGGTTGTTAAATCAGTAAACCTGATATTTTTTTGTTGTTCTTTTTCCAAGTTGGGGTCTTCTACAAGTGAATAACACATCTGCCAGAGTCATGATAGAGCCAGGCATTTTTTTCTGGACAACAGCAATACTTAGATTAATTCTGAAGCTAAAGCTGAATTTAAACAGTGACATAGCCACCGTTCCAAGAAGAAAAAGGGTTTTGTTTTATATGTGTCAAATTACCGCAACTATGTGT
Source organism: Mopalia ciliata (assembly GCA_034783835.1). Taxonomy (NCBI): domain Eukaryota; kingdom Metazoa; phylum Mollusca; class Polyplacophora; order Chitonida; family Mopaliidae; genus Mopalia; species Mopalia ciliata. The sequence continues at coordinate 10,265 of JAVFBW010156588.1, forward strand.
AAAAGTGTAGTTTTTAACCAGCGAAAGAACAAATTACCCCAAATGTATACAAGTACATGTAGACAGATACGTGATCTCTGTTTATCTTATGTATTCAATTAATCTTTAATTTTTTTAAGAAAAGTTCTTAACTTACTCTTCTCCAATCTTTTTAATTTCAAACAAGCCACATCTGGTACCAATATCATCCTCCTTCAACTCATCAGTTCTGGCGGCTATTGTTCCCCCACAGGCTCTAAACAAACAAAAATGTTTCAAATGATCACAAAATATAATGCATAACAAATATAGACCAATAAGATTCATCAGTATGCTACAAACTGGTTAAAATCCGCATGTTAACTTTGTTTGATTAGGGTTTAACGTCTTACTCAAGGGTATTTCACTTATATGACGACATGCCAGCCCAATGGTTGAATGAAACCATCCTCGACACCACTGGCAACAAACAAAGACAGGACGGGACAATTACAGGATGACAACAACAGGATGCAATACAGACACCACAAACAGATCGCTTCCTGTTCGGCTTTAGCTCTGAGAGCACCAGGGCAACATGAAACTCCCTCCAACCACCCGCCACATGTTAAGAGCAATAACAAGCTGATGAACCTCATATTTGCAGGTGCACTACTTCACCTTTGAGAAACTTGCACACAAGCTTTTAAATAGCATAAAGAAACTATAGAAGTTGTAGGCAGGACAAAGTCTGTGTCTAGGTAACAACAGATTTCCACAACTAGTTTATTAACCACAATAGAATATATTAGCCATACAGAGGTAAACCAATCAGAAGTACAAATCTGAATTTTTGCATGGCCATCTTGCATTGTATTTATTAAAGGCATCCATATAACCAGCCAAAACATCAACAACTTTTTTCAAAAACAGGAGGAAACATTGTTACATAACGATTTACACATAAGTCACTCACCTTGCAATGCGGTTATTGTCAGATTTCCGCACTCGTCGTAAACAGCTGATGCCAGCCTTGACAAGGAAATGTTGAGCAAGATCAGACACCCCTTTCTCCGTGATGACCAGATCAGGCTTCAGTTTAATGATGTCATCACAGATCTGCTGAATATAATCCTCCTCCATCTTCAGTATCTTACTAAATAACAAAAATAGGGAGGAGGGGTGAAATAATGTGTTATGGGGACAATGAGAAGTCAATAATTTTATTGAAACGCAAAAACTTAGGTTTTAAGAAAATTAGCACTTACAAGAACAGAGGGATCTTCCTGTTGCCCTGGTGCTCTCAGGGATAAAGGTGAACAAGAAGCCGACCTGTTTGTGATTTATGGATTAATTTGTGTTTTACACCATGCTTAAGGGTATTTCACATATACAGGCCTTATTTTTTCACGCGAATGGTCATTCAGGTTACGTGGAGGTTACGCAAACGAAAATTCACGCGAACGGTCACTGTTCACGCAAAATAAGTCCAGGGTGCTCACCAGGGTTAAAAAAAACTAACCATACACAATATAACTTGTCATCTTTACTGCGATCTCAGAGCCAGACAGTCAGTCTGTGAGGTCCCTCAGCTGATTAGTATTCTAGTCATGTAGGCTATATTACCATGTTATATAACATACCCCTACTGCTGGCATCCAATTTACAATGTAGTATGGAAAGT
>JAVFBW010156599.1:0-21462 GCA_034783835.1 Mopalia ciliata
TTATTAAGAATTGATAATGTATAATGACATTAAGAGAATAGCACAGTTTAGTTTATTGATTCATTCTCATACAGACCCGAGGAGTTGAATATTAAGGATTGATAATATATAATGACATTAAGAGAATAGCACAGTTTAGTTTATTGATTCATTCTCATACAGACCCGAGGAGTTGATTATTAAGAATTGATAATGTATAATGACATTAAGAGAATAGCACAGTTTAGTTTATTGATTCATTCTCATACAGACCTGAGGAGTTGATTATTAAGAATTGATAATGTATAATGACATTAAGAGAATAGCACAATTTAGTTTATTGATTCATTCTCATACAGACCCGAGGAGTTGATTATTAAGGATTGATAATGTATAATGATATTAAGAGAATAGCACAGTTTAGTTTATTGGTTAATTCTCATACAGACCCGAGGAGTTGAATATTAAGGATTGATAATGTATAATGACATTAAGAGAATAACACAGTTTAGTTTATTGATTCATTCCCATACAGACCCGAGGAGTTGAATATTAAGGATTGATAATGTATAATCACATTAAGTTGATGATTTTTGTTTAATACACATTTAATTTAGTTGCCAACACAAAAGCTTTATTTTATCGACATTTTTACACTTTATTTCATCCACTTGAAGAGTCCAATGTGTAAAGAATAAGGAATGTCTTCAATTTGTTTGATACAGGGGATGATATAACAGATTTGGTGTGGCAGAAGAGTCAAATACCATTAAAGTGCTTGTCATCTCAACAACAGATAGAGTTTGAGTTCAACATAGATTTGACTTTACCTGTAAGTTTTGATAGAATGGTGGATCGGACACATTTGATGACCTGTAAAAAAAAGTGAACAGAAATTTTCTTGAATTTGTGCAAAAAACAAGATTTTAACATAATTACTTTTTCTGTTTCTATTTTGTGTAGTAGGTTTACATATGAACAGACTAAAATATTTACTTTAGCTCCCATCAAAATAATGCAAAATGATGATGTATAATTTGTATATTTGTCAAATCGCTAAATATTTCATACAACCATTTTAAATATTGCCAATAACGATCACAATAGGCCTATAAATCACTAAATAACTTTAGTTTATACCACAATTGTACGTTATGCTGGAGATCTGTTATAAGTTTGATCAACCCCAATACATTGTACTTAAAAAACTTCCTGAAAGCTTGAAACTTTATGTAACCTTGTAAAGCTTTCGCACAGTTTGAGATGGTATCACTTTATGAACTTAGCTCAGATTTCTAGTTTTTTATTACAGCCAGTAAGATGGCCGACACCTGGCAATGTGAGCAAATCAATGGCCACAGAAGAGTGTAAGTTCTCCATAGAAGAGAAGTTTGATGTGCACAGGTGTGTTAATTTGACTGGGTTTGATCTGGATTCTTTGATTGAAACATGTTTGTTTGAGATACAGGTAAGTATTTCTCTTTATGCCATTGATCTAGTAAATTTTATGTCCGTCTCAGAGAGGTTAAACTATTGCAAAAAGTTCAAACAAAATTGATTTGTTGTAAATAAATGATTTTAGTCATTATACCTTTGCCGATCCCACTGAACAGTTATCTTTTTAAATCAATAACCAAATCAGTTTAGAAATGAAAGATTAATTATTCAATGATTATTATTCTTGGTCATTTATAAACAAATAATTGTATATCCATGCAGTGAAATTATGACTTGTGTAATCAAAACTTTTATGTCATTTGGGGATTTAAGGAGTCAGATTTAAACCTATTTTAAATATAATTTAGACACTGTGAATATAAAGGTTTGACCTGTTTCCAGGTGTCTGATAGCATCATGGTGGCCAAGCTATCTGCTATCCGGGCCCAGGAACTGTGTCGGATTGAACTGAATCATGTCCCTTCACCAGACCTGGATTTGTTGAACTCCCTATGTTTCAACTGTAATGGGCGTGGTAACTGTACAGATGGTAAGTATAGCAAACCACGATAGACATGTCATGTAGACGTGATGACTGCACACTGTCACATGAGTGAAATAATTGTGTGTACATGATTAAACCCCAATCAAACAAACATAGTGACTGTGCTGGGTTGTTTTTTTATGATGCTCCCATCTGAAACACTTCTAACTTGTACATATATTACAGCAGATGGAGCTTAAACTGGAAATGTGTGATAGTCATTTACTTATTCCAGATATTTGAATTTTCCTTCATACCGATCACCTGTCAGTGCCGTGATTTTATTCGCTTTTCAGGTGAATGTGTTTGTGATGAAGGTTTCAGTAGTGCTGATTGCTCTGTTAGTACGGACTCACAGCCCGTCATCCAGTACCTCAACCGATCAGGGCTCTGTGACTTACAAAGGGAGACAAGCAGGAACTGTTTGCAAATCGGGGTCTTTGGTCAAACCTTTATCCCTTCAGCGGACCTGGTTTGCAAATTCCAACAAATTCAAGTAAGTACTATTGCTGAAGGATCTTAAATAAATCTCGATTTCAAAAGTCTGGTCCCAGCTTAGCTGAACAATTATCCAATTCATATTTTTAATGAACTTTTACCAGACCTAATAGACAAGTATTCTGTTCAATATCATGGTGTTCATATTACCTACTCATATGTGAGTTGGCCATGTACATGTGCTCTTAATAACTGTACTTACACCTGAATTATTTGTACACCTAGAGAATACTTACATGCAATTAATTTCTAAAATCCATATACATGTATATGTATAATACATTTCTGTAAGTCTATTTACTGCCTAGTTTATTGTATTTTTGTTCTGTTGGACGTAGGTCAGTGGATCTTCAGTCACCAGAATAGGACCAGAAAGGATCGAGTCTGCTGTATTCTTCAGTCTCCATGAAATGTGGTGTTTAGCGCCATCTCTGGGAAGTTACCTGGTGTCAATCAGTAACAATAGGATTCTCTACTCTATGGAATCCATGTACTTGGTCTTCAACTCCACGTGTTATGACTGTGATGCTACGGGCAGCTGTTCTCTTAAGGTAATTACTCCCCGTGAACAGATCTCAGTTAACTTACACAAAACTTTTTTGTTATTTTGGTTTAATGTTTTGGTTTGGTTATGTCAACAAAGCGTTTATTTTTCAGCTGATAAAGATATTTTGTTATGGAAATCCTTTACCCTCAAACTTGTCTACATAAATTCTTGGAAAAAACCAATGCTATTTTGAATATCTCAAAATGTGGTCATGGTTGACATTGTCCAATGAAATGAATATCTTTTATTTTCAGCTGGATTTTTGTTTTATTGAAAATGATTGCTTTGAAAGAGGCATCAGAAATCCCATTGACACCAAACAGGTGTGTGAACCTACAGCAGAACAGTTTAATTGGAGTCCTTTACAAGGTAAATTTGTCATTAAGACAGTTAATCCATTTGTATTCAAACCATCACTCACACTTTATTGAATGTTTTAAAACCATTAATCTTGTTTTGCTTTACTTTTCTTTTTTCCTCGGCCTGCGGCCGTGGCTCAGTGGTAGCGAGTGCGCTTCCTGAACTGAACATGCTTTGATTTACCATTCACAGGTTCGAGCCCGCCTTTCGACCATCAGGTATATGAGCGAGTCACATGTTGTGGCTCCAGCAATCGCAGGGGGTGGTTTCCTCTTGGTTTTCCATTGTAATAAGGCTGTGTACAGTGTGAAGTGGACAATCCATCGTCATATAAGTGAAATACCCTTTAGTACGACGTTAAACACCAATCAAACATACAAATCTTTTTTTCTTCAGAATATCAATATACTTACATCATTAAGAAATCTACTTTATACGTCTTTAGTGCACCAAAAACATGTGTTATAAGAGTAAAGAAGCCCTATTTATTTAAGAATTTATATATATATATATATATATTTTTATTTTTTTTTATTTTTTTTTTTTCAGAATGCTCATTTGTCAAAATTGTTACACTCTGTGTTGTTTTTAAATCTTGAATTGTATTATTAATACATCAAACTATTTTAAACCGATTTATTTCATTTCAGATTATCCATATGTTGAGATAAATACAAGCCTATCTGTAAACCCCACAAACAGATCTGTAGTTTTTAAATGTGAGTTTGCTAACTTGACTAGTGAAGATAACATTGCATATATTTTTGACTGGTACCATAATGGTGTCTTGGAACACATCGATGATGCTAAAGAAGAAATGTCCTCATCAAACATAGCTGGGTTCAAGTATGGCTCTGAGGTGAGAAATTTTACTAGGGTATCAATTTAGTTTAACAGACATGTATTTTAGAAACAAAACTCGAAGGGAGTTGCAAAAAACTGTCCTCTGAATCAAGTGCCATATAACTGCCAGGATTAGTTGACGGACTCAGGGGTTATTTATAAAACCATTATGGAGTTGTCTTTACTGTTAACCTATGCCTTTATATCTGTGAGCTAATATACATCATACATTTCCCCTATTTAAAAAGCCCTCTGGCTAAGAGTTTGTATGGAGAGTAGCAATGCTGTATTTACTTAGCACTGGAGGAAAATTACCTTTACAACATTATGGAAACACTTCTTATTTTGATTGTGGTAGTGCCAACTTTTGTCAGAATACATGGCCGAAAGATAAGTGAAATACCCTTAAACGTGGCGAAAAAGACCAATCAATCAATCAATCCCCTATCATAATTACTATAATCTTCTCTCAATATGTCTTGGCTGAAATAGCTACTTGATATTTGAATATTTCCATAACCTTGTAACTAAATTCTTATCTGGAGCATATGGTTCATAGGTTTTTATTTTTTAAAATAAGTTAATTTAAATTTGAACTCATGTAATAGATTTTAAATTTATCTTTCTCTTTGTCTTTATACTTTATACATATGAAGTTAAACCCAAACTTCTTAGTTTAGGTCCATACAATATTTCAAGTCACCTGACAGCCTTGTGGAGGGGGGCTAAAGATGGGAGCTTCCTCTTGCTCTGGTGCTTTCGGAACTAAATTAAGGGGCAACATGAAAATAAGACCTAATTACCCTGTCTTTTCTTTGATTGTTGACAAAGCCCTCATTGTGTTCCTTCAGTTGTCATAAGAGTGAAATAGTGTGAAGCACAGTGATATACCAAACCACCAAGTAATCAATCAAAGCCTTCTGTGAAGCACATTGATATACCAAACCATCAAGTAATCAATCAAAGCCTTCTGGGAAGCACAGTGATATACTAAACCATCAAGTAATCAATCAAAGCCTTCTGTGAAGCACAGTGGTATACCAAACCATCAAGCAATCAATCAAAGCCTTCCGTGAAGCACATTGATATACCAAACAATCAAGTAATCAACCAAAGCCTTCTGTGAAGCACAGTGATATACCAAACCATCAAGTAATCAATCAAAGCCTTCCGTAGCTAATCTTGGTGCATTCAAAGACAGTTTAGCCCAAGCTGATCTCAACAGGCATGGTTCCACTTTTGTTTAAGCTCTAGAACTCATGGCTACTAGATGGAAATTAACTTTTAGCTAATATCCCAGTAGAGATGGACCTAAATAACCCAATGGTCTGCACTGCACTACTAGGTTACTGTTATCCAGGATAGTATCATAAATTTATCAGGATGACTTTAAGAAGTTAGGGTTGGAAGTAGCCTGTCATCCTTATAAAAAATAACATACATGATAATACATATATAATGTATTCAACAAAATTTTATCCAGGTATCATGTGGTGTGAGGGCTTGTTATACAGGAAGATGTGACAATATCACCTCTCCAGTACGCATGAGTAACTCCATCATTGCTCGAATCAAGGTATGTTTTATTGTTTGGTATTGACCAAGCTATGGAAGGGAGATAATCTGCTTAAACTTATTTTTAAAAACTGTAGGTTATTATCAGTTTGCTCTTAAGTCAATCAACATTGAATATCCAAAAGTATTAATAAAAACTTATTTTCATCTGATGAAACATGTCTTAAATCATGTTTCCATCAAATGAAATGTTTTTTTTGTTTTTTATATTTAATTTAGCGATAAAAATCTATTTTACTGATATGGTGGAAAATCTAATGCCTTTGATTCTTCATAAGCTTGATGACGGATGTCTACGGGGAAAAAGTCATTATATAAACCCCATAGGGCTACTTCACAACTCTTGGCTGGAAAATCTTAATTGGTGATATCTATTAATTGAAACATAACTGTTTGTTATAATTGAACACAATTAGCTTCAAAACTGTTCCTTTTTAATATTTCTCTACACTGTCTTGAAAAGCTGTAATATTTATATTTTAATTACTGTAAGTATGGTGTTTCATGATTGATGATATCCACAGTTTGTTTATCTAGAATTTCTGAACTTTATTACAGGTTTCTTCCAGTGTTGTTGTTGTTGAGGAAGGAGAGAGTCCAGTGTCTGTTACCATTGTGTCTACTATTCCTGTCATAGGCTTTTGTGGTGACACACCTGCAGAGGAATGTGTTGTTACAATTTCTGCACAGTCATTCTCACCATTTAACGAATGCCCTCAACTCTTTCTGGGATTTACAAATTCTCCTCCACAAAGCAAATGTAGTGAATTTATTTCCACGACTGACTTTCTTCACACTGCCATTGTAATCCAAAGTTCTGTAAATGGAATAATCGATGGTGACCAACAAGTGAATGTCAGTCTTTCTGCAAATATTCAGAGAAATGATAATACTACTGGAGAGATAATTGAAGGTGTTACGGTAGGTTTTGGAACACATTAATATTTATTTGTTGTTTTTTCATTTCATGTGAACACAGTTAAAACCATACCTTAACCTTAACACAGGTTTTTAAAATTTTAGAAATACATTTGTCTTACTACCAACTACATTCCTGTTTTAAATGGGGTCATCCAATCAAATTTCTGGTTGGATGAGCATACGATTTAACTATTTCCATGATTAAAGCAGAGTTGGATATAGTGACTGTTTTAGCTAGTTTCTCCTTAAAATTGAGGGCCTGCGGCTGTGGCTTATTGGTAGCATGCACGCTTTCTTAACTGATCCTGCTTCGATTTACCGTTCACTGGATTGAAAATTTGTCCACTGCACCTAGCCATATTACGGTGGAAAACCAAGAGGAAACCTCGTAAAAACCACCCCCACAATTGCCAGAGCGACAACATGTGCCTCACTCATATACCTGATGCTCAACAGGCGGACTTGATCCCGTGTATGGTACATCAAAGCAGGTTCAGTTTAGTTAGTGCAGACCCTACAACTAAGCCACCGCCACTTGCCTTCCAGCAATTTTTATTAGTGGATAATATAGATAATAAATTGAATCTTTGATTTAAAAAAAAAATCTCTTCATCATTTATTCTCTTAGATGGCAAATGTGTAGCAGGATTTTCTTTATTTACCAAATATTTGTTTACGGATTGTCTTTTCATTCCTCGTGCAAACTTGGTTTCACCAGACCCACATCACATAGCCTTTGTCATCTTGATGTTTCTCATCATTTATAAGTTCTCCTTCCACTTAAGCTAAGGACATTGTTACTTATATCTAGCAATAAAAGCTCTTTTTTAGTACCCCCTGGAATTGCTTCATAACTTTAAATACAGTTCATTATTTGCCCATTATTAAGGAATCTACACTCTGTTGAACAGGTAAATGTAATTGACCAAGACAGATTTGCTCTGTGTAGCATGATAAACGCTCGGTTGAGAAGATTTGATGGCAAGTAAGTGTGCTGTCAATATCAATTGTATTTGATCTGTGCTGTCGTTATTATAGTTGTTTGCTGTTTAAGTACATGGAAAGAATTGCTGTTGATGAAAATTTCTTACATTGTATTGGGAACAAAATTAGAAACCAAAGAGTTCTATGACCAATTTAACTTATTTAATATCAAAAGAAAGTCATAAATAAAGCTGTATGTTATATTATTTCCTTGAAGTAAAAATTCTTCCATTTCTTTAACAACAGGATTCTTATTGTTTCAGAACATTTCCTAACCCCAAATATGGGGAGTTTGTTTTGTATAAAAGCAGATCTTTGCCATTTGAGGTAAGTCTTAGATCATTGTTATCTCTATTCAAGCAATACTTGTGAGTGTGAATAAATGGGTCAGTAGACGTTTTCTGTGTCATGCTTTTCTGGGTGATAATTGTGAAATAAAGCCATACTGTGGTCACTGACAAGTTTGACGAACTTCTCTCAACCGGCAGCTTCTGCGATTGAGCTATATAGTCGGTATGGGGCCGAACTACTGCTACATTCATAAGGAACATATAGAAAATATAGAAAAATCTGACATACTCGTCGCATTTACTATAAAAGAGTAATTCAATTCAGCTGGACAACATGATCACAACTATTTATGTAAAATTTAATTTGGTTGATAGTTCTCTGGATTCAGGCTAATTGTCTATATAATCCATCTATATAATCCGTTCTAGCAAGGAAACACCAAGAAGCTAGGCTCTAAAACTCCTGCCGTCAGCTATTAAGTATAGCAATCATCTAGTTACCTCATCAGTCAAGAAAATTAACTGGTAAAATCAATTATCGATACTGAAACATTTGAGATTTGCAGTGAATGGTAATATTAGGATAATGCTATGTGAAAAATGGTGGCCGTCAGAAGGGATTTTTAATGAAAGAAAAAAAAGTGCAGTTTCATTAGCATTGTTGTTGTTGTTATTAGTCCTATATATACCACTGCTAATGAATTGGTCTTGAATTTCATTTGGTTTGGAACAGTTCTTGACAAATTCTTAAATGGAATACAAGGAAACTGTGTGAACCCTGTTAAAAAGAGCTCTACTCATAAATTGTTATTGATGATTACTAAGGTGGCAGGCAGTAAAAAAAGAATAATTCTTTTTTGCCAACCCTCATAAAGGAACAAATTTTAGGGTTGGTTGGGTAACTGGAAACACAAACATTTTTCTGAACAGCCTAATGCATATCAGTACGCAATCATTCAAGTTGCTATGTGTACAAAGGTAGAATAAAGCTTTATTTAAGCACCACAAAAAATATATAAATATAATTCGAATAAGAAATTAAATATTAATTGGCTGAAAATAAAAAAGTGCTGAAATCTAAAAAAAAGATTAAGAGTTAAAATTATTTATTGTTATATTCAGGTTCATGTAGTGCAGCGGCCGTGTAATGGAGGTGCCACCTGTGTCTGTGGGGTGACAGTTCTGTCCGGAGATGATGTCATCCTGTTTGATATGTGTGAACTTCCACAAGGATCTGATTGGCTCAGTCTACTCAAACTCAGGCTGTATGTTAATGGAGAATTACCAGCCAACACCAACATCCTCTACATGTCTCCAGGTTATAAGGTAACATGAGTTTCTGGAGTTTTTTTTTATATGTGTAACAGCATTTTAATATCTGGGGCAGGCTGTTTGAAGAAAGCTTCCTGTTGCCTTGGTCCTTTTAGAGCTAAGAGCAACAACTAATCTACTTTCTTTGTCTATCTTGTCTTTGTGTCTTGCCAAAGGTGTCAAAGGTGATTTGCTTCTCCAATTGAGCTTGTCACAGGAGTGAAATAACCTTAAGTATGGCGGTCTAAGAAAGATTTGTCTGTGTTATATGTAGGTTGTTGACTGGTGTCAGTGGATGACAGGAGCTTCAGTTCCTGGGCATTGACGTTCACATGACAATACACAACAAAGAACCTCTGGTTGTGGTGTTGGCAGCCACAACTTGACACAGAATGCTCTGTGCTCTGTGGTCTTGCCAATTTGTTACTTTTTATTTCTCATTAGACACCATCTCAGTGAAACAGCCATAAAAATGGCCCAAAACTTGTACAGACAATGAGTTGGGGTGGATCCTAATGTTTGTTCAGGATGTTGATATCCTATTTATTATCTGACTCATAATGAGATTACTGTCTTCTACAACCCCCATCACACTAATATTACAGTAGAAGTATTTTCCACAAACTTTTTGCTTTTTTTTTTTTGTTATGCTTCAATCTAATGTAAGATTGATTTTGAATTCTGTTGTGTAATACTGGTTTCACTTTCACTTTTAATAACAAACTTTCAGATAATGCTTCCCCATGGGACAGAAGTGTTGGTGTCACCAGTGGATATTGGTGCATTAGGACCTATGAATGTCTGGATCAAACCTTCAGCTATGGATTTTAATAATACAGAAGGTGACTTCGTATTTTGTACACGCTATGATACTCAAAGTAATATTACGAGAAATCATGTCCTACTGTCATGAATTTAATAATGAAGCTAAATAACATGAAACATGCCCAAAACCAGAAACTAAATGAAAGGATTGAGTGTTTACTCACTGATAATCCATTTTCAGCATTTATATACTTAATTACAGATGAGACAATTAAAACAACATGTCCAGTAAAGGTTGTATTGCTACAGTCATAGGTCCAAGTAATAAACATTGAAAACAATAAAGTGATCAAGCAGCAGTACATTTAGGTTATAAATCTATCAGTTAGTTTTCTTCTTTTACATATTTTGCCAACCATAAAGACTGTATACTAAATGCAACCTTTAATCCATCAAAATGTTTCTCTTATGTTCCGTGTCATTTTGATGGCCTTCGCATAGCTGTATCCCATAGAAACCTTGGTCATAGTATAGTGGTTGTCAATAATAATTCTTAAGTCTGTTAAGAAACACAACATATTTCAGCACTAAACAGCAGTTTTTGTAAGTTTTACATGAAAGTGTTTCCAGCACTGTATATCTTCTTAGTTCCTGTGCTCGTCTTCTCTAGTTCCATGTTGACTTTGCCAATCACACTGAAACAAAGTAACATTAATCATTAAACTGTATTCACCTTCCGTGCCTCAATATATTGCTACTCATAACAGCCGATACCACACTCTATAATAAATGCAGTTGGATCCATTAAACAGTAATAAGTTTGAAAACAAGATTTTTGAGAGCAATAGACAAACAGATTCTAAATATTTTCTATTTAATAAGTTGTTTTTCTATTTAGGACTTCAGGTTGCCTGCATGATGGCCAGCTCAGCTGTTAACATTGATGCTAAATTTGTAACTATTTTAAATAAACCAGACTAATAATAAAAGTATATGTATAGGTAACACTATGATGTGATTTTAGCTTACCATATTAAATCTCTTGGGAATGGTCTCCTGCAATACTGTGTCGCATTCCTGGAATCTCTGTCTGGAAATCATATGAGATGTGAAGTTTGGTAGCTGTGGACTCGTGTCTCTTTGTGGTTCTTGAACAATCTCAGCCAAATTACTTATCAACCCTGTTTGTTCTTTCAGTGTCTTTCTTAGTTCAGCTATCACACTCTCAAGGGACATTTCTAGTAATTCAATAACAAATGGTACAGAATTATTCAGCTATAAATTTGACTGAATTATTAATGCATGTTGGAATTAAAAAATACAGTTCCTATAGTTTTCATATTGAGCATTTGATCATAATATGTAAATTATAAGTACATGTATCATATTTTATATGTACATGCATCATGGTTCGCTTGTCAAACTGCTCACAGGTAGAAATCCCCCAATGGACCCCCTACTGGTATGTCTTATTCCCTGTCCTATGGGGTTTCAGCTTTAGTTAAACCCTTGATTCCTGCTCTCAGGCTAAGGGCCTGCTGTCTTTGTTTAGCACTTCAGGAACATTAATATTTTAACTAAGGAGCACCTTACTTTTATGGTCTTATTATAATTATCATCAATTATCATCGATACGTACATGGACATCATATAAGAAAACACCCTTAAGCTAAACTCAAAATAATCTGCCATATTCCTTTGATTGTTGAGTAAAATACCAAGCATGTAATAAAGAATATGAATGAATGACAATCAACTCACCATTTGTGACATCATCTTTTAGAGCAGTTTTTGGCAGAGTTGTGGACAATGTAGGTATTTGACGTATAGTTTTAGGACATGTCATTGACCGTAATATGTCTGGGTGTATTCTTGTTTCCATTTGAACTGGGGAAGGCAATCTCTATAAAATCAAAAATATCTATTTATGAGCTGTTTAAAGAAGTAAGAAATTACCCTGTGTGTCTCTTTGTGAATTCTGCACGGACTTAAGCTTCCAGTGCATTCAAATATTATATTAATATCCTTGTCCACTCATATTAGCTGAATAACATGTGGGAATTCTGAGTACCTCTCATTAACTTCACATACATCTATGATCACTATATAACATCATAATAAGATAAATAATTGTTATAAACGAAACCTAGTTATTTCATACCTTAAGTTTGACATCGTTATCACTGACCACTCTTGTGCACTGTGTTGTGTCAATAGAATTTGGTTGAACTTTGACAAAATTGACAGGAGAAGGCAGCATTCGTTTAGGAATAACTCCACCATTTACAACTGGTGGGGCAGGTAGAAAACGACGATGTCCTGAAGGATTGGAACTTGGCACCGGGCATGGGGATAACATTGACTCTGGGGGTAAATTTGACTCTGGGGATAACCTTGTTTCTGTGGGTGACCTTGACACTGTGCATATGTTATTTAAACAATCTGGCATTTGACTGGATGAATCTGTCTGATTTCTGTAAATAGGCATCATTTATTATATTATAGCGTGACATTGCCTGAACTGGTTGATGACTATTTTGTACTTTCATGAGAATTATTGATGTATAAATTTGTAAATTTATGAAACACTAGAATAACTTTTAACTTTGATTATTTATGTGGATTAATAGGCTTAACAAAATTAGGATTGCCTGAAATGTATGATATAACATAGTTGCAACCTCCACAAATGCTTATGGAGTTCAAAGCTTGAAATACGAGAAACCACAAGCTACGTGTACTGTGTACAAAACACATTCATTCCATTTATTTAGCAGCCTAAAATCTGGTCTGCCTACTTTTCTCATAATTTCCAATATTCAAAGGTTTCAGAAAATGAAAAATAAAAAAAAATTTAAAAAAATTGGATAAAATGACAAAATAAGATTAAAGTCACCAACAGAAACTGGAATAAGCCGTTCATCAATGCAGTATAGATATGTAGCTATGAAAATGCAATAAAAATCAAATCTGCTCAACAAGGAAGTGATCCCCATACAAGGGGTATGTGGTACAAGTCATTTGCAGTTCACGTCACGCAGCTTTGTTTACTTTTTTTTTCAACATCTACTTCCTGGTGTCAAAGATTCAATTTCCCGGCACCTGTTAACGCAATCTCTTAGAACATCTCACTTGAGTGAACAATAAAAAATCCTTGCTACTATTTAAATACTGTTTTAGAACTTGTGAACAAGATTATATGCACACAGTCTCTTATAGGCCAAGTAGTTAGATGTATTACCTTTTGTTACATTTTCTCTGTTTCGTGACACATTTCCCCTTGAGATCTGGATCAGTGTACATATCTAGTACATTCAGTATTTCTTCAGCTTTCCTGTAGGATCCTACAAAACAGTATTTCCATTACTCTTACTATAACACCAACAGACTTTTTGTATGATAAATGGTAGACTTTTTGCGGCTGCGTTTGTTATTTTGATTAAGTTTTTTATATTGTTTGATAATATTTTGCACAAATGGATAGATGGAGTATTGTTGTGTGGAAGCTTTGGCCTACCTGTTGTATAGAGCACTCGTATGTTGTATACTGGCCAACATGGGTCAGGGGACTCCATCTTAGTGATTGCTCTTTTCAAGGTCAATGGGAACATGTGAGACGGCCACTGGGAGCAGACCCCATCATCTTCATTACTCACTGTCCATGCTTCAGGCACAATTGATAACTCCCTCTCCTGTACAAACTCTACAACCATATACATTCTTGATGCTTGGATTTTATCTACAAAAAAATATAGAATATTGTTAATGGTTAATTATGCTTTTAACGTTAAAATTCCTTGTGAGCATTTTTGATATATCAAAAATGTTAATGTGTTTTTTGTCTCAATAAAAGCAGCTATTGGACAAAAGTACCGTCTTAATGGAGAATATGGGCCAATTATCTTACTTAATAGATGGATATCCAATTCCATAAGCAATTGTGGTGCTTGATACTTGTTATGGTAAATTTGTTGAAAATGTATACATGTAGTTACAATGTAATCCTATATTAAGGGTACCAGACATACTAATAGGGTTCATGTAACATGTTTGAATAAATATATAAATAAATAAATAAAGCCCTCTAAATATCTTGGTCTTAACACACTTCTGAGATCGGTAAACTCAAACAAAGCCCATCAGACAGACAAATTATATAACATGGAATGATGATCTAAGATATTTGCTGTTCTTTGTTTGAGAAAATATGTCACCATAATGACAATGATGCTACTTTTTTCAGTGTCGGTTAGCATTTATATAGAAATATTTCACTCTGTAATTACCTTGTTGTTTTACTCATTAAAACCATTCTACAGGTGAGAGTTAATGGATACTGGCTACCAATTTTATATCCTAATGCATGGCAAACCGTTTTTATCACTTCTACCATAATTCTACATATGTTCTAGTGATTTTTTGTTTACATTTCATTAGCATTTATAACTTTAAAGCATTGCCTTATTAAATTTAGTCTTTTTTTACAGGTAAATTTTTGTTACCTGAAAATAATCATAAACAATAACACTATTTCTTTAGTTTTAATTTCATTCTAACCTGTCTAATATATACAAAGATGCTCTATTTGCACGGTTGTTATATTCCCTGGAAGATCTGATCATTCAGAATACCTTACCTTTCCTGATGAAACCTCAGTTAGCTATGACACCTTCCAGAAAATGTTTACTATATAAAGAAGGAGTTCACAGCATGAGCTGGCTTTCAACTGTCAGGGACACTTGTCCTACGGTTAATTATTTTATTGTAATACTGTTGGTAAGCCTGTTTTCATTATCAAATTAACATCTCAGCTTGATAATTGCTTTATTCAGTAATTAGGGCAATGGGCCCAGGTAATCCAGATCATTCAGTAAGGGTTTTACCTCCAGCTTGTATCTTTGGGTAATCCTTTTGTTGTCTTCCTATTGCAGACAGGAAGCTAAAATGTTAAGCTTGGGTTTCTTCTATCTAATATTTGTCTATGATTATTTGGATAATATTGTCCGAGATTTAATATTAGAGAATTCAACAACTGGCCTACATGTAAATTAACTTTGAAATTTGTATGTACTATGGCCAGGGGTCATAACATCGCACTAAAAACAAACTACTTTAAAAAAAAATTGGTTTGATTGACGACAGGCAGTGAAATCCATACAGGGACTGGGAAGTGGACCTACGACAACAATACTAAAAACTATTACAGTGGCATTTATTTTGTGAAATAATTAAAATTTGTTATTAAAGGGTAGCACTTTCTGATTTAAACAGATAATGCTAACTGTACATAACATTTTGTAGACTGAGGCCTATCCATGAATAAAGAACCTTGGCCATTACAGTCAGTCACGGTTTATTCAGTAACCAAATGATGAAGGTTATGACAACGCTTTCATCGACAACAAATGTATTTGCATCTTTGATACATTTTTAAAAAGTTAATATCAAGGTGAATCAACATAAGTTTGTTACACAAACTTATTGTTTTCTTGTTGGAATTCTGTTTATTAAAGGTCTTCCCAAATGGTTCATACCTAGAAAAGGTATAAAAATAGTCCAATGTTCACTGAACGATTTGCAGCTTGTTTCATTAAAAAATTCGTTTTACCTGTGGAGAAATTGGGATTCGAACATCTGACTTTCACTAAGAGTTAGCTGTGATTTTTTGAGTGACGTCACCAGGGGAAATCGCCAAGTGACTGGTATCTATAGAAACCTGACCGTCATTAACCGGCCCAGATTGTTCCGAATGGAGTTTCCCCTGCCTACATCCCAGCTCAAATAACTTGTATGAAAAGTCACAAGTTTGTAAGTGAATAAAACAAATTCTAATCCTCAGAAAAATACAGGATTTATTTTACAGATAGTTTATAGTATTATCTTTGTAATTCAGTCACTTTTAATGGGATTTAAAACCCATTTGGGAACACCTTTAACTTCAATAAATCATGAACAAGAAACTGCAATGGAGGGAGATGAAAGCCACTTTTCAAAATCAGGGGGAGAGATGGTTATGTCTCAGGATTTCATCATTGTCTTTGTCTGACAATTTATTCTCTCAATGGAGGTCATAAAGTATTGAAAAACTACACATTGTTGTATTGAATGACTTGTTTAACAAACAAGCCTGTCTGGACTCCTGATTCATAGCAGGTACCATGTTGCACCCTGATGCTCACTGGGCTTGGATAATTAATCTATTAAACAATGGAGATTATTGTGATCTATCAAACCTGTATTTAATCCAGCATGAGACAGAGGGTGTCTCATACTGGGTTTATACCAGACAGTGTCATTATGTATTATATTTAATCTGGAACATCTCACAGTGGGGGACTGGGTTTATTGACAGATGAGTTCATGATAGACAGTGTCACTAGTATATTTTACCTTTTTTGCCCCAATTGTTTCTTCAGGTTTAATATATGTTGTAAGCCAGTTTTTCATTGAGTGAAAATCTTATTATTGTTTTCTTTGGTATGGTTTGTTTATGTCTACTCGTTTGCCTACTCCTGTGTGGAATTTGGTCAACCAGACCAAATTCAGTATTTTTATGAGAAGGCTCTGTCTCTTTTCTGAATCTTTTCATACCTGTGGTTGGTTTTGACTTTCTAGTTCTGGTTTTTTTCAGTAATAATAGTGACCTATCAATAAGAGTACTTCATTTTTATATTTCATTTGTCTCTAATCTTTCTCACATTCTAAGCTGTCAGAAATAAATGTTAACAATTAACATTTTCATAGCAGTGTGATGTTCTTCATTTTTAGGGTTGTGTGGGAATTTTGTTGGTGGTCCAATGAATGATATATCTTCAGGAACAACAGACCAAGAGTTATGCATGTAAATTATTATATTACATTTAATAATCAGTAGGTTCTTCTTTATTTTACTGAAGAGCATTGAAAAGTCATACTTTTTTTGATACAATATAATTTAATGACAGTTTAATAAAGTTGAATTAACTAACTGATTCCCTGAATCATACCTTCTTCCAAATGTGAAAAAATCCTGATGTGGATGAGAAATGAAATAAAAAAACCACAAGGACAACAAAAAGACATCATAAATCATCCTCCGCCCCTCCCCTCCCCTTATCCTCCCCACACCAGGAATAAAAATCAACCAAAACTAGCCCTAAAAAAAGTTATTTGTTAAATTTTAATAATATATAGTATATTTTTTGGTGGATATCTGCTGAGGGGCTATTGTTTAGTTTGTAAGTCAATGGCTATGTAACTAACTCCCTTTATCTCTTTCAGGGTTCCGTCTTCATTGTCTCATTATTGGGGCTTATGTTCGACTTCCCCCCCTTTTGTTCCAACCAATGATTTGTTCTGTAGTTGTGTACCAAATACAGACTGTTCTACATCAATTCTAACTAATTGCTACAGCCCTAATCCAGAGGGTAAGTAAGAGTCCTTCCTTTGTTATTTGTATGGTATAACTGTAACTGCTACATCAAATGTCAAATTGTTTCCTTCTGATGGTTGTTTAAGCGTCATGTGGCAAAGACCAAAACATGACAGTGAATATATTCTGTTGATGCAATACAAAATTAGTAATGCTGCACGCTGGACAGATTGTTTTGTTGCCCGTGGAACTTTGGTCACATGAAAGCACTCTCCGGTGGAGCAGACATTGACCTCATTGACATAACAATGTAAGTTTATCTCACTGATGTGGTTCTTCAGTAATCAGGGCTGTCCCAAGCACTGCCACAATTCACTGTAAAAAGAAGTTGGAGAAAGGAAGTAAAAATAAATGTGCTTATTGGTAAACACATGAGGCTTAAGCAAAGCATAGCTACTGACTGATGTCCTTCTTTGTTAATATTGTGGGTTTAGGAGAGGATATAACATCTGTGGTGTTTGAAGACCGTTCACCTCCCTCAAATTGTGATGACCAGAGATTACCATGGATCTTCAATTTAACTTATGTACCTCAGGTAATGTCAACTTACAGAGGGTAATCTTCCATAACACCCCCCATGTCTATATTGTCATGGTACTGATATACAATTATTCAAGCGAGTTCAAAGAAACTTATCCGTCAATAGTTTCTCTTAACTTTCTCAAGCCAATCTTTCTCCACATCCTCTATCCTGTGTTCCTCTCTCCAGTCTCTCATTAATGATCCTCTACATACATTCTCATCAACGTTCAAAAACATAGTCCCCCCCCCCCTATGTTCATCAATGTTCTCTGCCCAATGTTCCTCTCAAAATCCTTTCCCCTATGTTTCTCCCAATGTCCTCTCCAAATGTTCCTCAACGTCCTCTGCCCAATTTTCATCTCAACATCCTCTCCCAAGTGTTCCTCGTTGTCATTTGCCCAATGTTACTCTCAACATCCTCCCCCCTATGTTCCTCAATGTCCTCTCCCCTATGTTCCTCAATGTCCTCTACCCAATGCTCCTCTGCACCCTCTCCCAAGTGTTCATCTAAACATCTTCTCCCCAATGTTCCTCAATATCCTCTCCCAAGTGTTCATCTCAACATCCTCTCCCATGTGTTTATCTCAGCATCCTCTCCCAAGTGTTCCTCTCAGCATCCACTCCCAAGTGTTCATCTCAACATCCTCTCCCCTTATGTTCCTCAACATCCACTCCCAAGTGTTCATCTCAACATCCTCTCCCAAGTGTTCATCTTAACATCCTCTTCCAATGTTCCTCTGTATCCTCTCCCAAGTGTTCCTCTCAACATCCTCTCCCATGTGTTCCTCTCAACATCCTCTCCCATGTGTTCCTCTCAACATCCTCTCCCATGTGTTCATCTCAACATCCTCTCCCAAGTGTTCATCTCAACATCCTCTCACCTATGTTCCTCAACAACCTCTCCCAAGTGTTCATCTCAACATCTTCTCCCAATGTTCCTCTCAACATCCTCTCCCTATGTTCATCTCAACACCCTCTCCCAAGTGTTCCTCTCAACGTCCTATCCTGAGTGTTCCTCTCAACATCCTATCCTGAGTGTTCATCTCAACATCCTCTCCCAAGTGTTCATCTCAACATCCCCTCCCAATGTTCCTCTCAACATCCTCTCCCTTATGTTCATCAAAATCCTCTCCCCTATGTTCATCTCAGCATCCTCTCCCAAGTGTTCCTCTCTACATCCTATCCTGAGTGTTCATCTCAACATCCTCTCCCGTGTTCATCTCAAAATCCTCTCCCAAGTGTTCCTCAACATCCTCTTCCAAGTGTTTTTCTCCACACCCCGTGCCTAATGTTCCTCTCAATATCTTTTTCTCAATGTTCATCAACATCCTCTTCCAAGTGTTCATCTCAGCATCCTCTCCCCTATGCTCCTCAACATCCTCTCCGAAGTGTTCATCTTAACATCCTCTACCTAATGTTCCTCTCAAAATCTTTTTCCCAATGTTCCCCAACATCCCCTCCCCTTTGTGTCTCACCGACCTATGCCAAATGTAGATATATTTTCCCCAATGTTAATCAACATTCTCTCCAAAGTGTGCCTCAACATCCTCTCCCAAGTGTTCTTCTGAACATCCTTTTCCCTATGTTCATCAAAATCCCCTCCCAAGTGTTCCTCTCAACATCCTGTCCCAAGTGTTCCTCTCAACATCCTTTCCCAAGTGTTCCGCTCAACATCCTGTCACCAATGTTCCCCAACATCCCCTCCCCTACGTTCCTCAACGACCTATGCCCAATGTTCTTCTCAACATATTGTCCACAATGTTCATCAACATCTTCCCTGAGAGCTCCTCTCAACATCCTCTGCCTAATGTGTCTTTTAACGTCCCCCCCTGTGTTCCTCTCAATATCCTGTCGCCAATGTTCCCAAACATCCTCTCATCAGTGTTAGTAAGAAATGGAATGAGTTGGCATTGACCTGCTGCAAATCAACATTACGTTATAACTTCTAGCAGTTGGGACAGAGAAATAGGCTTCACCACAAGGGTCTTACATGTCATTTCTTTGGACTGTCCCAAAATTATAGAAGTTATAGGGTATGTTCATTTGGTTTCAATGATGACAAGAGGTATTATATGCAACCAGCTAGTTGAAAGTGCAGTCATCTTGGCCTTTTGATCTGTGCATAAGACTGTCTGCCTCTCCTTTTATGTTGTCAACCGTTTGGCTATTACAGTCTACAATATAACTTTTGGGCATACCTATTACATTACCTTGGCTTGTTTGTTTTCTTGTACATATAATCTGTGCATAAGACTGTCTGCCTCTCCTTTTTTGTTGTCAATCGTTTGGCTACTAGCCTACAGTCTACAACATAACTTTTAGGCATACCTGTTCACATTACCTTGGCTTGTTTGTTTTCTTGTACATATAATCTGTCTGCCTTTCCGTTTTTCTGGTCAAAACTAGTCAGCATACTGCTCTGAGTCTTCTTATTGGGTAAAGCTCTAATTGGCCAAACAATATAGCATACGTTTAATCTGATGCCATGCTTGATAATTAAAGAGTAAAAATATCTGGAAACGTTTATTTTTAATTTCATGTACATCCTTGTAATTTTCTTTCTTAGTAAATTTAAAATAAATTTCGCCAGATTTCTTTTTATATTTTGTTTCTTATTAAAACTGTTTTTTTTTTATTATAAATATTTGGTTGAACTGAACCTCCTCCTATAGGCAATGTGTCCTTGCTGTAGTAACAGCATTTTTCATTATTATGGCAACAAAAAACCCCATATCATATGCTTGACTTTTCAATGTTGGAGTACATCACCCTCATATCATGGAAGTATCTGTGAGCACAGTGTCAAACATCTGTCAACCAACCAATCAATCAGTCAACTTGTAGTTTCAACAAGCTGTCCTGTCCTTATTGTTTCAGTCACCTGGCAGATAAGAATTGTAGTATCTACAGACAAACGTTGCTCTTTTATGCATTAATATTTAAAAATAAGTCTTTGCTTTTATCAGGTGTATAGATGGCCTACACTCGGTAACTGGACGCTGGACACAGCCCAGGCCTTCTGTATTCAACATGTACTAGAGACTAGTATTGGTCGAGTTTGTTCTCCCTTGATTGATACCCAGCTCATCATAACCGCTTGTGTTGAGGACATTAAGGTAAGTTCGTCATATTATTTTTATGACTTCATATTAACTAACCAGTTTCTGTTGAAAGGTATTGTAAGATGCAACCGCAATAAAACAATTTTTATTGGTGTATATACCCATGTACAAGACAATTTTTTCAACAAAACCCAGAGTTTTTGTTTGGGAAACGATGTCTTGTCAGCGATTGTATTCAGCTTGGAATTCTCCAGCCTACCTATCAGGGCTGTTAGAGATACAACTCTTAACAAAACCCAGAGTTTGTATTTGGAAAGCGATGTCTAGTCAGCGATTGAATTTAGCTTGGAATTCTCCAGCCTGCCTATCAGGGCTGTTAGTGATACAACTCTTAACAAAACCCAGAGTTTGTA
>JAVFBW010156600.1:0-11905 GCA_034783835.1 Mopalia ciliata
CGGGCCCATAAACATCTGGGCATCGTACTCAATGAAAAATGTAATTGGGACGATCATATACGGGAAACAACAACCAACGCTAACAAACGACTATCAGTAATGACAAAGGCCAAATCACTACTCGGAAGTAACTGTTTAAAAAATTTGTATATAACCTCTGTTGGGCCTACTGTGGAGTACGGTAGTGTGATATTTGATAACTGTACGATTAATTTGAAAACAATGACCTAACTCATGTTTATAATCAGTTTAATACATATGAATCCGTTATGCATTGCCGTATGAGCATGGGTCTGAGCATGCTTCACGGTGATTTATTTATATACAACCTCATTGACTCTCCGCCTTGTAAGTGTGGTTATACCACGGAGGACTCCAGACATTTCCTGCACCATTGTCCCAGTCACGTAACCCCTAGAATAGCCATGCTCACGTCACTTGCTAAACTCATTTGTCCGAAAGTTCATTATTCGTTTATGTTAGATTACAATATCTCTGCTCACGTATGTAAAATCTTACTATGTGGATCTCCAGATTTAGATTTAAATGATAATTTAGTGTTATGTAATCTAGTCCATAAGTATATCAAGATGACAAATCGTTTTAGATCAACTTAGAAACGGATCAGAATTGTCATTTGAAATATAAATTTGTATGCATGTAGGAATATGTACACGCATGACAGGTGGATATACATGCTACTATGCAAACACGCATATTGATAAACTAGTCATTTAAAAAAAAAAAAAAATTAAAATTATTTATTTATTTATTTTTTTCTTTCTTCTGGTTTGTCTTCTTTTATAACCTCTATTAGTTAGGACCTTTAAACTAGTAAGTTATTCAAAATATTAATTATATCTTATCCCATAATGTATAGAACTTGTCACTCCATGTTATTATGTTTTGTTGAGGAGAAGCCCTAGTGGCGATCAGCCGAGGCTAATCCTCTTGAAATAAATAAAGAATTAAATTAAATTAAATTAACTAACCGCCTTGACGCCGCCTTTAAATCGACGTAACTAAACAATTGGAAAGAGCTTACAAACATCGCGTGACTTACAAACTTCTCGCGGCTGACTAACTTGACGTGGATTACTAGACTTGACACAGTTTACCACATTATAATCACTTACCAGCTGAATCGAGTAACCGCCAGTCCACTTGGACGTCAGAATCAGACCTCACAGTAGCCTTTGCAGAAACGGTTTCGCTCAACTTGTTTGTTCTACCAACTGTTACCACGTCCAAACTGACCTATTGGAAAATAATTTGTTCGGGAGAAATTGATCTAATGCATTTCAACTTATCTCAATTGTTGGAAGGATTGTTCTGACTATAATATATTTCCATTTGGTCTGAATGTTCAAACAATATATGCGGTAAGTGGTTTTGTATGTGGGGATATTTGGCCTGTTTGCTCAGTCAAATTTGTATTTGCATAAATAAATTAATACAAGGATTTCACTTCCCTTTAAAGAAAATCTAAAAAACAAAACAATAAATACAAAAATGTTTTGAAGCTAATACACTTAATATCGGCCCAGGTGTGTGTATTAGTCCTTGGGTGAGGTTTACGGATTGGTGGGGGCGGGGCTATGAGGGTCCTTTATCCTTATGTTCTCTGAGCTAATTGACCACACACAGTCGATTTGTAATAGTGTGTCTTTATACGTGTTAATAACATGTTTTGTTTCCTGTAGCTTGTCGTTTTTTGTTGCCACTGTATGCCTATACTGCAACAGTATTTTCTTGCTCACTAAATGTGAAATACCCATAAAAACATTACTCGGAAATGTTACGATTTAAGCCATTTTTTTTTTTAACTATCTTATTAATGAACAGTAAAAAATAAATTTATGCTCAATTAATCAGAGAGAATGAAGGACCCCAGCCAAATTAGCATCATGTGTATTCCCTTTTGTTTATGAGAATTTTTATATTTTTCATAATATTAACTTACAGTCGGGAAGCTGTCTTCGATAACTCTGAGGGTCTGTATAGTCGATGCAACTCGATCTCCTTTAGACACGGTTAACTTAAGAAAGTAAACTTTTCCGGCACCAAGATGTGCGCCTTCAAATACCAGTGTCTTGTCGTCAGACAGAGACCCAAAGGGGAATAGCTCGTCCAGAGAGTCTTCTTTAAACGAATAACAATATGTTCCACAATCCTGAAAGAGATAATTCCGTCTGTTGGCCAAGTAAAATTTTCGGCTACTACTTACAGCTTAGTGGTAGGATTCTTTCTTCTTTCTTTAAACGAATAACAATATGGACCATAGTACTGACAATAGCTTATAAAAAGCACTTTCCGTGAAACAAACTGTCTATGACGAGCAATACTAAAATGACTAGTATTAATAACGATGTGCATTTATATTTGTTTTAATGGGTTTTCGTTGGCTAGTGAGATATGTTTTGCAAAACTTCTACTAAAGATAAATTGGATATTATAAGGTCGGTTATTTGGTTCAATGTTTAATAATGGAACAATTCTAGATCGATTATGGTCTAGCACACTTACTCTGATACATGACCAGGTATAGGCCATGAATCCCCGAGCGCCGTCCGGATCGTAGGAGAGAGAACCATCAAAGAGTAGTGCTGGGTCACCCCTACTCACCACGCGTTCTTTACCACCTGATAAAACAATCAGACATGTTCTGATTATCTCTTGACTTTCCAAACATTTATTTTGAATTAATGGTCACAACTGGAAATACAGTTTTGTTGTTGTTGTCGCAAATCTTTTGACAGAACCGATGATTTGATTTGATTGGTATTATGCTGAGGTAGACAAGTATGGTTGGTTAGCCTACATTGTCTATACTACATTGATGATTCAGCAGAGGCAACATTCTGTTAATCGGATTTTCTCAGAGCTAAGGGACAACATCAAGCCGCTCTGGTTGTGATCTATTTGTGTGATGTCCTGTAAATGTCATTTATTTGTTGTCTTGTCGTTTTTGTTGTCAGTGGCTTCAAGGTTGGTTTCATTGCCCATTGGGCTGGCACGATGTCATATGAGTGAAATAACTGTAAGTACTGATACACCACAATGAAACAAACAAGTAGTCAAACTGATATCATTTTCAGGCTGAAGCGGCCACTTTAGTTGCCAGTGAGCCTTTGTGGATATAAAGGTTCCATTTAGAGTTTCTTTACTTTGCCTATCAGTGCCCATCGCATACCCCTCATTTTATCCAAACTTAATTTTCGTTTTGGTAATGAAAATATTAAAAAGTGTTCTAGGGTGTCCTTATGTTGGGAAATGTAAGAGTCAACCCCCAAAAGAGATGGCTATTCAGGCAGATCTTTACAGTGTAATCAATTAGAGAAGAGTTTATTTTAAACACTTTTTGAAACACCGTACCTGATATGATGGGGACTAAGTGTTGTCTCTTCGTATACACAGTAACGTTAGCCGAGCTTGTTAGGTCTCTATTTCCTTCATACCATGTTTTAACTGTGAAGCTTATTTCATCTCCAGCTGGGAAAAAAGACGATAAAATATTTTTTTCAATTTTTCTCAATGGCAATTCGTTATTATCTATAAGCATTTGGTCGCTTAGCCAGTTGAAGTGGTACACTCAATGGTTCGCTTTTACACTATGTTAGTTTTCTGTTTGTCAAAGCAATAACTATGTTAACTCGAAACAGATTGCCGAATGTAGCAATGCACTGATACGACAAATGAAATAAAAACTTTAGTCGAGTCGAAGCGAAACAAAGTCTGGTTTATTATTTAGTAGTTGAGAAAACGTCATATCGCGTTTTAATTTATTTTCATCACTAGTTATCACTTTCGTTTATGTAATAAAAAGACAGACGTTTGGTTTCTGAACGCCACTCACTGTGCAAACAAATACAAAAAGCATTGTACATGTTGTTGGTCTAAGACGAAGGCGCGTAGAAATCTGTCTGTATTTGCAATAATCTCGTTGATTTATGTTTTTTCATCTCCACATACTTTTCTATTCTTTGTGTAATATGATTTCTATAAATGGACAGAGCATTACCGTACAAGGTCCTTAAGAGTATTTTCGGGATCCAATTTAATTATTGTGTATTTTTATTCTCGATATTTTTCATTACCGCTAACAATTCTTCCGAATGCTTTGCTCTGAATTGACTTTGATAAATTTAAATTGTTTTCAGGCCATTAAGTCTTTATTAAGTTGATTATTTATGTTATCTGTTTACGATGAGGAGATGTCGTAGTGGCCTCGTTTAAGAATAAAGCGTCACGTTACAATAAATACATAGCATATAGTTGGTAAAAATGAATTTCCTTTAAAGTTTTGAGTCTTCGCATAATGTAAACTGAACACAAAGTCGACCCGATACCAAACCTATTGGTTGGTTTAAACAACTAATTAGTGATCCTGACCTTTTATAGATTCCACAGTGCCTGAGATCATGAAATACCGTTTGTAAAGGAATCTATCAGATATCAATGTGGCATCAAAATACTTGCTTAAATCTGGTCTTTAATCAGATGGCAAATTATCCATGACAGGAATTGCCTGAGTGTGTAATCCAATGAGTGTGACAACCGGGACAATTCGATTCTCACTAGTGACAAATTAAGTTTAGTCTGGCTGAAATTTTTTTTGCTTTTTATATGAAAGTTGACTCATTTTTTAAAAAACGGACCAATGTCATGGTATCCATAGATAAACACAACTTGATGGATCAGATTTCTGTACTATTATGCCCTTACTATAAATCGTATGCTCTAGACGTTTCTATACATTTTTTGAACACTATCATTTTGACCATCATTAATGTAAGTGAACTTACTTCGTTAGATTTATTATCGTTTTTTCCACCCCATTCCCTTATCCCGCCTTATTTTCCACAGGTCAGTTACCAGACAATGCCGGGCGATACACTCTTCACGTACAACAAACATTTACCGATTTCCACTGATAAGAAAATTGACTCACGTGGTAGCGTGAATGGTTCCATCACAACTTGTCTGCTATTTGTCATCTCTGGACTAATCAAGACGACCTGGTGTGATGTTGACCAATGATAATGCATCCGTCGAACATCTGAACAAGATGAAATACTCACCAATGAGGTCAATTCCAATCTAAAATATTGCATGATGGAGGAGAGATTAGATCGACGCTAACTAAGAATAAAACTGTCAAGCAAATATTTATTCATAATACCACAAAATAACCATTTTCCCCTGTTTCGTCCCTCTCTTCTCCCCCGTTATTTCCGATCAGTTTTCAAAGCAAGCTTGTAGCTTCACTCGACTGTCACAAGTTTATATATGGCCTTTTTTTTACCAGGTTAAAGTTTGCTCGATTAGTTTTTGTATTTGATGTTTATTCAAAGGATACAATTGTGTTTGATGAAATATTGATACTGGTATATTTTGAAATAAAACAGCAAAGCCTTGACAGGTTGGCGTTTATACATCTATAAAACACTCAATCGTTATCAGCCTATAGTTAACTTTATTCATAGAGCCAAGCCAATTTTGGTTTTGTAACCAATCCATAAACAAATTAAGATGCCTTTGAACCTGGCAATACAGACTGAAAGCAATTATATACTGGTAAACTGAAAGAGGTTATGTCAGACATTCGTCCTTAGACGACGGTTGATCTGTCACTGAGTTCCGTATGGTCAGAATCTTTGTGAGCTCAGAGATCATTGATTGATCTCAGTGATGAAAAATAGACAGCTACCTTGAAGATATCTTTAGTTGTTCTATGTCTGGGTTAACATTAATGGTCACTGTGGGGGCATTCCTGTTTAGTTTCTTGACTTCGATGATCGATTTGTCCATGTGTTCCAAGAAATTCCTAACCTCCAAGGCAACACTATAGACTACATTGTCATTAATTATCGTTGTGCCCAGATCAATTGTTGGCAAACGATCTGGAAAGGGAAGAAGAAAGAAAATAATAAGTTTCTAGCCACAGACGAATTTATCCGCAAGGTTGTCAAAAAGTTTCATCCTGAAATAACAGGTACAAAAACATTCATTTCCTTTATGACAAACCTTTTACTGAAAATCTATACAGAAAATTTATGTGAGGCAACCAAAACATGAACTAATTTACATCCAATTTCAATAGTGTTTTCAGCTTTTTGTTCAAGGTTTTCCATTTTGATTTGATAATTGTATAATTATGGACAACAAAACTCAAGTGTAATAAAACTATTTAATTCTAAGAGCAGTGAATTAAAATTGCTTTTTTTTTCTGCGATGGAAATTGCAGCTGGTCTACGGGAAAGTCATTTTACGTTGTTTGAATTAGAGCCATCATTGTGGATCAATAAAATGCATAACTGGTTATTAGAGGAGTTAACGATTCACTGATATATCGATACGTATCGATACAGTTGCCTAGATATACGCATATCGTATTGTTGCCTTTGAATCGCGATACATAGGAAAAGGGAGGTAACTTCACATTTCAGAGATTTTCAGAGTAATGGTCACAATAGTGCAGAAGCTCTCGTAATTTGCGGCAGAATTCGGCATTGCCACTGTTAACGCCACCGTAAAGTTTTGTTAGGGCGGCTGTTTTTCCCCGCCATTACACCGATAAATAAAATATGACACAAATGATTTTTCCCAAAGATAGCCGCTTTCCCTGCAGCATTGGTCAGTGTTCAATTTTCCTTACCTCGCGAAAATCGCATTTTCGGCAAGTTTGTGTTACTTGGACGTTCTAAACTTGTCTCCTGTCTACTCATTTGTTTCAAAATGTCATATTTGATGAATATTTAATATTTTTTGTTAGAAAACGGTTGCCACATGACTGACTCAATCACATAGGCCTAGATAGGCATGTTGCATACAGTGTATTTCCCAACCAAATCAGTCATCCTTTTATAATTTTTTGACAAAATGCGTCTACAGGCCAACTTGATTTAATTAAAAAATTTCAAAGTAAATTAGAATTATAAAAGAAACATATAAATTTTAATATGGTGTTTTTCTGCAGTGATATTTTCTTTATTTTTTTTATTTTTTGGTATTTTTGGTTTTTATTTTTAAACATTCCTTCAAGCACATTTCTGTCCCTCCATTCATTTTTTATAACTGTTGTTAATTAGCAACAAAGATTAAAAATTTTAGTTTGGGGTTGTTTTTTGGGTGTTTTTTTTCTCTCATTTTTGCCACTACTGTATGCAAAACTGTTATCGGACAAACAACAATATTTATCAGTTCACTATAAGGCAGCAAGATCGAGCAGTCGTTCTTTAAATGGTTGGAAACTAAAAAGTATTATCAACGATTAAACGCAGCTGACCACCAGTGTATCGAGATACAGGCGTATCGTGATTGAATATCGAGATACGTATCGTATCGTGAGATTTCTCAAGATACTCAGGCCTACTAAAGAATTACTCTGATTATCTTACATCTGTCATAAGATTGATCCAGATTCCAAAGATAATGACCTTCCTTCTTTGATTGAATTTCATTCCATTATGGTCCCTATGCTAATTTTTTTGTTTCCATATGCTTTCTGATAAAAGGCGAACCATCATCAGGAGTGGTGATGTTTTGATTAGTAAAGGGAAACATTTGAGTCCAAATAAATTCATTATCTTTCCTGAGAGTTGTTACTTTACTTTTCTACATCTACACTAAATCACTCCATTTGAAATTGTGTCTGTGAGGCAGAAGATGAATTTGTCAGTTAAAGGGCAGTAACATTGGTCATAAAACATATTGACAACAAGCAAAAAAGTTAGGGTTTGTCATGGACACAATTGGAGGGGATTCTGGCCTAGGGTATGTCGTGATATTTGGAACAGATGACGTGTCCATTCTCTCGGGATTGTGAATAAAACTCAGCCGCTTGGGGTGGATGGTTGGGAGTTAGCTTCCTGTCACCTCCTTGAACTAAGGGCAGCATGAAGCCAATCTGTATTTAGTTAATTAGTTTTTTAACTGATGTCATTGCCAGGTACTTGTTTTTTATGACAAAAGGAAAATATTGGTTTGTATGATTGGGGATAATCATTGTACTCAAGGGTAATGCACTTTTATCATGATGCATTGTCCATTACACACCGATTTGCTTCAAAATGGTGGAAGACCTGAAGGAAACCTGGGAGGAAACATCATAGTAGGATAGGAAAGCACACATGCTTTCCACAAAACCATGGTCAAGGGCTAGAATTTTTTTTACACTGACTGACACAATCTCCTAGTATTAACCTTTATATTGAATCACTACTGTTTCCTAATAATTTTTCTCTCTTAAATTTGGAGTCATTTGGTGTTAACTGTGTGCAATTGTGTTCTTAGCCTACTGGCTTTTTGGGTAAACAGTACTACAACAACAACTAAAACGTCTCCATGAAAATAAGTCAGTAATTTACAAGCCCCATTCACTTCTCATCAAAGATAAATACAAGAGATATTGATTGCATTAATTTAATCCAAGTTGTAGGAGTGACACCCCCCCCCTTCTCAGTATTGGATGATTGTTACTTTCATTATTCTTAGCTGACATATTCATGGGCCACTTTTATTAATTGTTTCTGTATCTTTCTATATCTGTAGTAGGTTACACATAACAACTCAAGATTTAGATCATTTCAGAAACTTGTCTTTCAGTTTAATTAAAACCTTTGAATCATAACACGTTGATACCTGCCTACCTGGAGTATATTGGAGTATTTAATTTTGTGTGCAAAATTTGTGTTGAATACACCAATTTTACAATAGAGTACACACATAAATCAACATTCAATACTATGTTGTAACAAAAAATTCACATAATGGTGAAAAATAATTTAATTGCTCATAGATTTCTTTCATGCTATACAGTTGGCCCTCTGGCACAGGGCAGTTTGTTTGAAGAGTAACAATGCTGCCTTTACTTAGCACTGGAGGAACATTTACTTTCGAACAATATGCTTTACATCTTCATTGTGCTAGTGTCAATTATTGTTGGAATACACCTCGCATATAAGCGAAATACTCTTGAGCACGGTGTAAAACACCAATCAATCAAAACCCTGTGTGATTTGGGCCCATGTATTTTCATCTTAAACACCAATCAGTAGTAAACTAAAATGATATGAAAGCTTTTCTTGGGATGGTTCCTCCCTAAATCACCTCTAGCTTTACCATTGCATTTGAATTCTTGATTTTTATTTCTTCACATAGAGAACACTGTTGAAAACAGAAAGTTGATGAGCCAATTAAAAGAGAGGCAGGAGACCCAGTCAAACAAAGCCAAACAATTCTCAGAAAATGCAGAGGTGGAACTGTAAGTGACTCGTTTATAATCATCTTGTAAAAAAACACTTTAAACATTTCTCATCCTTGATGGGAAATGATGTGCAATGGTTTCTGACATGTTGTCTTGTTATGTTGGCATTTTTATTAAGGTAGGGAATATGGAGGGAGTTTCCTGTCCTCCGAACTGAATATAAATTGAATTAATTTAGTTTTGTCTTGTAAATTTACTAAATGCAGTACCAATATGCTTCTAATCCTGCTGTTTTTTTACTGTTTTTTTACATTATTATCAACAGAGCCAAACACTTATTCTTATTTGTTGCTATTTACTTCTAGTTAATAAACTTCTTCTCTAATAAAACTTTTGATATCATCATAGAAGTAAAATAACCTTGAGTACAATACCAAAATACCACACTAAGAATACACACATAATCAGATATTGAACTTGTAATTATTTCTTGATGTTTTATCATTTGACAAAGGGCAGCAGGGCCATTGTCTTTTCTTTTCAAAGATGGAGCGTTTACTTGTCCAACATTAGAATTTTATAACTATGTTAATATGATTATTTGCTGTTGGTGTCCACCCCTGTCATATAAGTGAAATATGTTTAACAGGGCTTTAAACACCCAGCAATATTCCTATTAGTTACTTCCTTGTGGTGTGCCAGGTTAGGTACTATATAATGCAGTTCGCCTTGGTTGACTTGAAATTGTTGTTAGACATTGGTTTAAAGGTCTGTGGTGTCCTTCACCTTTAACTCTGGCATGCTTGTGTATGAGTGAAATGACCTTAATACTGTGTAGAACCCAAACTGAGAAATTGTGTTGTCCAAGCAGAGAAATATGTTACCCTGAACAGAAAAATGGGTTAACCCAAACAGAGAAATATGTTACACCAAACAGAAAAATGTGTTAAACCAAACAGAGATATATGTTACCCCAAAAAGAGAAATGTGTTAACTCAAACAGAGACATGTGTTAACCCAAATATATAAATGCGTTAACCCAAACAGTGACATTTTTTAACACAAAGAGAGAAATGCGTAAACTTTTGACGGGTTTCATTGCAGGGCAAGAGAGAAGGTGGAGAAGTTAATTTGGAGAACTGAGTTACAGAGGAATACGTTACAGGGGTTAGTTCTGGGCAGTGGTGTTAATTGGGCACAGGATGAAGACTTAACAGAAATGTTACTCGGTCTGGGGAGGCCATTAAACGTTTGACAGGGATCCTCAGTTAGCAGTGCGATTAAGGCAACAATTCGGCTCAAAGTTGAGTGAATCAAAGTTGACAAATATTTCTTTGAAGGCTTAGTGCACAACTATCCTGGGAAGAACTGCCAGCCTGGTGCTAAGGATAAAAAGCCAACGACTTTTGATTTTCTCCTTCGAAATATGGAGGCCATGTCTGGATGGCTTTATAGTGGTTAGCATATATGCCTACTAATATTTCTTCGATGTAATGTCCAAGGGTTCGAGTCTGTCTTTGACCAATGGATATATGAGTGAGTTACACAATTGGCTCCAGAAATTGCAAGGGTGTTTTGTTAAAGGTTTTCTATTGGTTTTCTACCTTGTTGCCATATAAGTGAAATATCTGTGAAAACTATTTTCAACCCCAATCAAACAAACAAACCAACAAATCGTAATATGGAAGCTAACTGTTGCTTTCCAAGCTAAGGGTGCCCCTGGTGGAGGCTCAGTAGTAGTGAGTGTGCTTCCTGAACTGAACAGGCTTCGATTTACTGTTCACAGGTTCGAGTCCGCCTTTCAACCATCAGGTATATGAGTCACATGTTGTGGCTGGCAATCGCGGGGGTGGTTTTTACACCGTAACAAGGCTGTGTACAGTGTGAAGTGGAGAATCCATCGTTATATAAGTGAAATACCCTTGAATAGGTTAAACACCAATAAAACAAACAAATGAACCAAGCTGAGGGTTCAGGCACTACCATATAATAAGATGCCAACCAATCCAGCAATGTCAAGGGTAAATTTCACTCTCTCTGTAATTTATTATATTTGTATGAGTATGACACTCTTTAGTTTGGACATTTACTATAGGTTGTTTTAAGCAGATCAATCAATCATTTGCTGTTTATATTTATATTTGGAGTCCCTTCCACAGGGAAAAAACATGTTTTTTCTGTAATTGTTGCGAAAATTTTTTGCACATGATTGAAGCAGACATGGGTATACATTAGAACTTGTTTCAAAATTGACTTAGCCAATGTCACTCTGCTTACCTGAAAGAAGACGTAAGTTCTTTGAGCAATAGGAAGCTTAAATTTGTGTTTCTTCTTACAGATAATTTCGACCATCAAGTATATGAGCGAGTCACATGTTTTGGCTCCAGCAATCGCAGGGGTGGTTTTTACGAGGTTTCCTCTCGGTTTTCCACCGTAATAAGGCTGTGTACACAGCTCGAAAAAATGTTTTTTTCCCGGCAATGAGTGACAATTGCCGAAAATTTGCCCGCTAAATACGAGAAAAATTTCATTCCTGATCTGGGGCACGTAACCATCTAGAAGCGTCCCTCTAGTGGGTGTTGCGTGAACCCCAAACACGCACATTAAGTTCACCGTCTGATCGGGAATGAATTCAAATCATATTTTTTCTCAGTGCGTTACCCATACCAATTGTTGTATTGCTTTGGGTGTGAGCTC
>JAVFBW010156611.1:0-11905 GCA_034783835.1 Mopalia ciliata
CCAAGTTTGAGATTGCTGCGTAAAAAAGTGCGGAAGGAATAGCCCGGACAAGATCTGAGTGGACGGACGGACGGACAGACGGACGGCCGGACACTCAAGGCGCAAACCTATAGTCCCTCCACCTCCCGGTGGGGGACTAAAAACGTAAAAAAAAACCTCCGCGATTGCTGGAGCCACATCGTATGACTCACTTATATACCTGAGGGTCGACAGACGGACTTGAACCTGCGAAAAGTACATCGAAGTACGCTCAGAAAGCGCACTCGGTAACCACTAAGCCAAGGCCGCTGTCTAAATACTATGGAAAGTAAAGCTGAGAGTGACGGAGTAACCCCCATAAAGGTCATGAGGGTCATTTCCTGTGAATTCTTTATACAAGCTGAACTTGTGCGTAGTACATGTTCAAGTAGTACATGAAGTGAGGAACACTAACCATTGAACCAGGCTACTGAGTTAAAGTAATAATGCAAATAAGACATCACATCAGGACTTACAACTTCCAAATTCAGTCCCCGTTAAGGCCTCAACGATTTTCTTGGCTTCATCCGTTTCTATTGCACTTCCTTCTTTTGATCCATTTAATAACTTTTCTGAGAGTGGACATTTTGTTTTGAGCTCTGATTTGGCTTCTGTGTTCTTATCCGTTTCTTTAACGCTTTCAGCCTCCTTAATTTGCTTTTTCTCTGCTTTTGCATCATCCTAAATGAAGCAAAACGTATAATATATCATCGGACTATTTGTTCATTTATTTTTGTAAATTGTGTCTGAGAGGCAGAAGATTAATTTTTAAGTCCGAAAGCATCAACATTTGTCAGAAAACCTAAAGTTGTGGGACTACATGGTGTAATATTGTCACAACAAACAATAAGGTTAGGATTTGTCATGGACGAAATTTGATAAGATCCACCTTGTAAAGGGATACTCACCCCATCCACTGGTTCTTCTTGTAGCTGCTGCATGGTCTGTTTGTGGATTTGTAACTGTTGAAACTGAAAGGCAGCTTGTTTCACAAAGGCCACGTATCTCATTCTGAAAACACAGAGTTTCTAAATACAGACTGGTTCCTTTCAAGCAAGCTCACCAGTTGAAAACGAACTGAACATGTGCATTTATTTCTAAAGGTACCAACACCTTGTAGTGTATCAAACTTTAATTTGAATTTGAATTTTTAATTAATTATGACAACAAACTCTGCAAACTCGGTTTTTGAATTGTGGCTTCACACCATACTTAAGGATTAAACTTACTTGTATAATTTATTTTAGCCCATGCTGAATGCACACAACTCTGCATCTTTAAATCCTTTTCAGAGCAGCCAATAAAATCAGTATACAACATTTGTACCTCTTTGAAACAACAGCTCCACAATATGACAATTGATCGATTGATTGGTGTTTTATGCCATGCTTAAGGATATTTCACAACTGTATGCTGGCAGTGTATTCCAACAATAATTGACACTAGCACAACCAACATGTGAAGCCTTTCCATAATGTTGGAGAGTTAATTTTCCTCTAGTGTTAAGTAAAGGCAGCATTGCTACTCTTTTGTATAATATCTTATAACCAATGATTTGGAGCTTAACAAAGGGAATCATGATACAAGAGTTTGATCATAGACTGACTTTTTTAAATTATTTTTTTTTTCCCTACTTGGACAGACAGCT
This sequence comes from Mopalia ciliata, assembly GCA_034783835.1. NCBI lineage: Eukaryota > Metazoa > Mollusca > Polyplacophora > Chitonida > Mopaliidae > Mopalia > Mopalia ciliata. The sequence continues at coordinate 1,667 of JAVFBW010156611.1, forward strand.
TTTTTTATTAAAATTTATTTCCTGTGTTACATTCTTAGATTAATATTTTGTTTGTTTGTTCTGCAAATATTCATGCAATTTTCTTTTCACAAATAGGTTTTAAAAATCTGTTTGTGGTGTATATACATGTATGTTGCTTTTTATTTACTGTTTGTGATTAATTAAAGTGTTTCCCTCTGCTAACTGTGTGAACAATACATGTTCAATGGAGAAAAAAAAATTTTTTATAAAGCTACAACACACAGTACATAAACAAATACAAACAATCACAGTTAAACAAGTCATTGGTTCGTCGCGGCCATCAAACTGAAGGATTGTCTACGAGCTCAGACAAGTCTTTAGCTATAATTGTGCAAAAACACATTATAATGTACCTGAACAGTCATGTCGCATTAGGTAGACAATCAGTGGACAACCATTTATTTACGTAGCTGTAATGAATTCAATCTAACCAGAAAACAGCCACACATGCTATTCAATTTTGAAATCAGATGAATCGACTCTAACGCAAAAAAAAAAAACATGTAAAACATACTAATAGCTTTGGTCTTTTAGATTTGAATTTAATTAAAAATGGATTTTGATGGAAAACTAACATTATACAACCGTCTTTATTTTCGTTTTGGCTAAAAGATCTAAGATTTAAGTTACACGTAGCTTATACTCTCCTGATTCATTTCCTAGTATTTAAATGGGGACAAAATCACTCGAATAATCTGTCCGGGCTTCAGTTCTTAATTTTAATGGCACCCACCATATAAAATTTGCATTCGATATCAGCTGGAAAGGTTTGGATCAGTGAATGGTCTCACAGATCAAGATTTGTTCAGAAAATGTAAAAAAAAAATGAAAACGTCACCATAATGCTGGAAAGTTAATCTTCCTTCAAACTGCCCTTAGCAAGAGGGTGATTAAAAAATAGGAAAAATATCACAGGGGACAAATAAAAATATAATATTGTTATGGTTCCTCTTCAAATGAAACATAACCAAGAATTGTTCTGATCACTTGGCCATTTTACTCACTCAACAAATGTATCAATAAGTTCTTGTCTCAGGCACACCAATTTGTGGCGATGTTGTCGTGGGAATCCAAGTTTCTTCATCGCATCACTTAACTCTTCACCTTCCACTGAAATGAACAATCACAAACTTGAGTATAAGCATAAGACAGCGGTGTACTACAAAAATAATTGACAGTAGCACAAGTAAGATGTGTTGTGCATACATTATGTTGGAAAGCTAATTTTCCTCCAGTGCTAAGTAAAGACCACATCGCTGCTCTTCACACCAATCCCATCACTAATAGCAGAAGGAACTCTGGGTAAATCCATCCCTGTTAGCAAATGCGTATAGCAATTGTTTTCGTTTGGCTCAATATTTTGTCAATTATTTTGTAGTTGCTGTTTACGGTTTATTTATACACATATTGCACTAGTTAAATGCGTTTCGTTTTATTAGAGACATTATGATCGAGGACTGCCAGAACTTTCCAATAATGCATCATTTTTAAAGTTGCGTTCTTCTGAATTATTATATAGGAGACGTTATAACAGGGTACTTGGTCCACGATGCCAGTTAACTTATCTATACGACAGTTGCATACTTCTAGTTAATACACTTCTGCTAATAGTTATTCCAGTTTATGAAAAGTCATTTCTGGAAAACTTCATACTTTTAAAATAATCATACTTCCTGTTTTATGTCTGAAGATATGTTAAATAACATACTTTGTTTCTTCAATATATGAAACTGTTTGTTTGTTCTTAATAAAATTTAACTCCTAATTATCTCAAATTATTTGATTTCAAATGTGCAAAATGTTTTATGTTTCATTTCAAGTATATGGACTTCCTGGTTTTGGTGTTATCAAATGCATCCAGCATTATATATCACAGTCAATGGGAGATCTATAATAAACAATGTACATGTATACCAAATCATAGCATAGGATTAGAACAAGATCACAAGAGCTTAATTCTCGTCTCTTTGTTGTTTTCTACAAAAAAAGAAGTCAAACTTCTGTAAATATGTGACCAAAAAAATCTGTACAATTTGATATAAGATTTTCTTACCTGGCAGAAAGTTAACATCAGGTGGGAATGTTCTTAACAAATCCAGGATGTAGTGTCGCTGATCATTTCCTATTATTCCCTGTAATACAACAGTTCAAAACATAAAGATTGGTAAAAAGTAACATCTGTGATGCCAACATCACTGTGACAGAAAAAAAATTACATTTTTTCTTTAGCCTTGACGCAAGAAAAGTAGACATTATTATTGTTAGTTAGGTAAGCTAGTTCAGGACGGCTGATCGTAGGTTGTAAGTCACACAAGCCTTTAGATCTAAGAGACATTACAATTAACAGATTGTTTGTTTGTTTGATTGGTGTTTAATGTCATACTCAAGGGTATTTCACTTATATGACGACGGATTGTCCACTTGACCTAGCCTAATTACGGTGGAAAACCAAGAAGAAACCTTGTAAAAACAACCCCTGCGACTGCTCAAGCCACATTGTATCTCACTCACTCATAAACCAGAGGGTCTACAGGCGGACTCGATCCCGTGAACGGTGTATCAAAGTAGGCTTTAGTAAGCACACTCGCTAACCACTAAGCCACAGAAGCGGGCCCCACAATTATCAGCAGAAATTTGTCTATGGTTTAATGAATGGCTAAAATGTTAAGTCCATTTCAATACCTTCAATCAAATTGGCTAAGCTTCACCAGTGATTACCTTGTGTTTTTTATGTCACCTGACATACCATGTTTAATGTAAAAAACATTTTAACAAATATAAAATATATCTCTGAAGGAGAGGTTGATATTAAAGAAAAATAATTAAAAATTAAAAATTAAAAAATAAAAAAGCTTATGTATTTTAGGTTTTATTTTAATTTTGTTAAACTGACGAAAGGTTAACAAGTGTCAAATACGATGGGGATAAACACATGTTGGCGGTTGGTCAATTGATACTTTATGGTAGGAATCTTGTGTTATTTACCTTACACTCCACTGAGGAGAAGAGTTCTATTTCCTCATCTTTATCATTGATAACCCTGCAAATACAATGTATTTTCTACATAGAATCATATCAAATAAATAAAAAATTGTTTGTTGAATTGTAGGAGGGGGTTCCTTAATAATGACACTAGGATCTGAGCACTGTCATGCCATTCACTTATATTACAAAGGTGTAAGTCCAAAGAGTGAATAGTTACACAACCCAAAAATGTGAAACAGCATCTACAAATGCTAAGTTTTTAAATTAATATTCCCCCATAGGTAACAGTATAAATATATTTAATTACTTTGCTCTCACCCAGAGAGTCAGGGTATGTTGAAAAGGGAACACCTGTTAAGATTTTGGCCTGTTGTGGTCATTTGTAGTAATGAATAAAGGTAATTGTGTTCAGTTATAAGAAACAGTTATGCTTCAATTAATAGATATCACACAATTAAGATTTTCCCGACAAGAGTTGTGACATAGCTGTATGGGGTTTAAACAATGACTTCTTCCCCATACGTCATCTAGCTTCTGACCAATCAAATGCGTTGTTTTTTTTCACCATGTTTAATCAATTCTTATCGATAAATTAAATATAAAAAACAAAAACAACATTTTTATTTGATGGAAACATTTTTTAAGACACATTTCATCAGATGAAATTAGGTTATTATTAATGCTTGTGGACATTTAAAGGACTGAATAACTCACTTGTGTGGCCTAATCTTCAACTGAGTAGCAGTTTTCTGCAGCTGTAAACCAAAGAGATATCATACCTGAGAGGGGAATCGATTCAGTCTACACTTCAAATTGGATTGTTTGTTTGTTTGATTGGTGTTTAACGTCGTACTCAAGGGTAATTCACTTATATGACGACGAACAGAAATACAGAACATCACAAACAAATCTGCTTCCCTTTACCCTTTAGCTCTTCAAACACCAGGGCAACGGAAAGCAACCTCTTTTCTCGCCTCTTACGATCGACCGAGGAAGCCGAGGGAGTATCTTGCAGGGCCATGGCCCACCCGCTCCCTCACGGGGCCTTTGATAATGTCTATACATGTTTCCATAAAAACCAGAAGTGTTTGTCATCAAATAAAGTTGATGTGTCAAAGACCTTTAATTTTTTTTCAGATCAAATAAAATAAACCAATTACTTATACTTTTATTTCAATTTCATGGCAACTTAAAGTACATCTTATGGCATGAATATTAAACCTAGTGAACCATTTGGAGGCCGCCACTTTGCTTGATTTAGATATTTCACTCAAGGGTATTTCACTTATATGATGATTGAATGTACATTTTACACTGTTGTTCAAGGTGGGTGGAAAACCAAGTTTTTGATAGCGCTGCCAATGTTGTATCAAAAAGCAACAAGAAATTTTCATTTGATTTTTCCAGCATCTTTTGTAAGGGAAAGCAACTGATCAAAAGGATTTGTTTGTCTCTTTGATTTGGGTTTAACATCGATCACTTATAGGACTATGGAGTGTTCACTTCAGGCTGCTCCTGGCCTAATTACAGTGGAAAACCAGGACACCTCATCCACCACTGAGATTGCCAGAGCTTCATCCCGTGACTCACTCATGTACTTAATTGGCAACCAATGGACTCGATCCTGGGAACGGTACATCGAAGCAGGCTCCGAAAGCGCACTCGCTAATGCACTGTCGCAGTCCTCGGTAAATTGAAGTAAGATTAAAAATATGTTAATACTACTACAGCTGTAGGCCCCCTGAAAGAAAGAAAATTATACAAAAAAGTCTAGAGCTAATGGATAGGTGCAGCAGGTGACTACAACCAACTTATCGGGATGCAGTTTTCGGCTTACTGCTTTATGCAAAGTATTGCAATGTCAGAGTTTATACTTACTAATTCTTTATATTTGTCATGTGTGACAACAGTTTTCCCAAAATCGACAGAACCATAAACAACAGATTGTTCCTGTTCTCTTTCCAATATACCTGGAAATTAAATAGGTCAAACATACATACTCTTATCTGGTGTAACAAACCATGACTGCTTTAATCTGTATTTACCCAATATGATTAACCTCATTTTATACAATAAACTTTACTGGATACAACTTTATCAAATATAAGTTTGTTTGTTTGATTGATGTGTAATGTCGTACTCAAGGGTATTTCACTTATATGACAGACACAAATACAGAACATCACAAACAAAATTGCTTCCCATTACCTCTGCGAACACCAGGGCAACAGAAAGCAACCTCTTTTCTAGCCTCTTACGATCGACCGAAGAAGCCGCAGGAGTATTCTGCAGGGCCATGGCCCACCTGCTCCCTGACGGGGCTTATCAAATATAAGAAACTTAAAGGAGATATAATAAATTTTACCTGACTCTACATGTACCTGGTATAATAGACGCAGGTTACCTGGTTGAAAAGACTAAGCCTCCTATTACAAACTTCATCTAATATAACAGACTTTACCTGGTTTAACAGAATATAGCTGGTAAAAAGATTTAACTTTTTCTAAAACCTGGACTTTAACTGGTATAACAGACTTTACCTGGTATGATAGACTTCACTTGTTATAATACCTGGGCATTACCTGGTATAATGGACTGGGCAGTAACTCTGTAACCCCGGTAATCCACAACAACTGTTCCTAAAGTATAGAGCTCCTCGGGGTCCACACTAAAATAGGCCTTTACTCCCTGGAGGTCATTGCCCTAGGAAATAAAATAATAATGTGTGATATGCTGATTTAAAACAATTTTAACTTTTCTGGCGAACACAGATTATCACATGATGTTAAGAAAATCTGATAAATTTAATTTCTAATACCGAAATATGGCTTGTTTGTTTGTTTTATTGGTGTGTAACGTCGTACTCAAGGGTATTTCACTTATATGACGACGGACAAAAATATAGAACATCACAAACAAATCTGCTTCCCGTTACCCTTTAGCTCTCCGAACACCAGGGCAACAGAACGCAACCTCTTTTCTCGCCTCTTACGATCGACCGAAGAAGCCGAGGGAGTATTCTGCAGAGCCATGGCCCACCCGCTCACTCACGGGGTCAATTGACCGAGGACGCCGAGGGAGTATTCTGCAGGGCCATGGCCCACCCGCTCCCTCACGGGGTCAGAAAAGATCGATACGAATTATAACTTCAAGCAGCATATCTGAACATACTGCGCCGTTTAAGTTACTAACTCTAGCCGATATAAACACCACCTATTTTACACTTTGTTTTGCTCGTATATATTTCTCTTATTCCTCTCAAATTCAAAACATTTTTACAAAAACCAACAAAATGCATTACCATCAATTACCCTTGAGTTTAAAACAATGTAACACTATTTCTTTATTTAAAATCCTCAGTTAGGAAATATTTAATTGACAACTCATACCGTTAGACTAACTCATTTACTGAAACACCATCTTCTCTAGCCAAGGGTTACTATTCAGAGCTACTCTGCATTTGAACCCTTGAGAGAACAATGAGAGTTTCAGCTACGCCATCTGGCAGATAAAACGATCAAGGTTATAGCTAATTCAACAGTTAACAGTTACATTCGCCGCCAAATTCACTAGCTAAGACTTTTAATAGTACAACATCTGATTGGATGCGTAGAGATTTGCGAATTAATTGACACAATTATTTATAATGTTTTTCTCCATTCGTTGACCTTGCAGGATAAATATACTTGGCTTTATATGCCTTAAGCCATTGCCGTGAGTGCAATACAAACCTATCTATACTGGTAACATAAAAGCAGCCGTACAATATGTGATGCTGATATGTCTACTGGTCTCTCATTACCGGTTCTATACTGTGCTACCGGTGATAAGTCATTATACAGGACTTATTCGCCAAGGATTCAAATGCAGAGTAGCTCGGAATAGTAGCCCTTGGCTAGGGAAGATGCACACACGCGGCATTTTCAATATTGTTCAATTCGCCTTACTTGCGTATTCTATATCTCACCTACCATACTTTATACATAACTCTACTTTTATATAAATTGGATTTTATATTGAATCTAATTCACGGATAATTCAAACCCCCTGGGGTTTACCCCTCGCGCCTAAATTATTTCATACATCACTGTATTCGTCAACGGTAATATTTTTTTAATTTTTTTTAATTTTATTTTATAGTAGGCGGTGTTGAAGTCGGTCCTTTGACATCAAAACGGTCCGGATTCATGGATTTTTTAATAACGTCACAATGCAAAAATGTGTTTGACATCGTGTAAAAGCTCCACTACCACGAATGTTCTGACGCCAGAAGACCGCTTTGCAATGGTACAATTACCTCCCTTGTCAACTTCCGGAGACTCCCATTAGTCCAAACCTAATGGTGTATCCAGTACATATCCGGTACATATATACGAGTGCATTATCGATTGGGGTTACTAGATGTCACAGAACTCATCAACATTTTCTAAAAAGTCATTGGGATTGGTTAAAACTCGGCCGAGGAGTGTGTTGACAGCCAATCAGGTGAGTGTTTAAGGGTGATGCAACTGCCAATGTCGATATCTCAACTTCATGGAATATTTTAAAGCTATAGAAAAGATTTTCTTAATCAGATGAACTCAACGTTAACAACAGTTGTCTATTTTTTAACAGGACAATCAGACGGACCTGTTTTTGTCCTAAATGTTAAATAAAAAAACAACACTCCTTACAATGTTACGGTAAGATTAACGATGGTAATAATTAATTCGATTCAGTAATTAACACATAATCGTCTTAGCGGAGCAGCCATGAGTGTCTTGTATAGGACAAATGTTCGATGTTATTTGGGTTTATGGATGAAGGCGGCGCTAGTTAGGATGAACGGGTCAATGATTTTACTTACCTGCCTGGCAAACCATCCCCCATTCTTTTAAGTCACATAATTCAGGAGACAAGACGGTTTTGGTTCCAAAGAGTTTTTTACATAATCCAACACAGTCCAACGCCCAGTCAGTTAATATGGAAATGCCGGAACGAGACATGGGTTTGTAGTTCGCTCTGGAGCCTGTAAATATAAATATTTTTTAATGATGTTTCTTTATATTAAACGTTTCAATTTAAGGTCAAGGGATCATTTACCTTTGATGTTTAGTTAAAAGTGTATTGTTCTCTTAATATACAATCTGCAGATCTTTCCAGTTTATTTTCGCACCAATAAAACGATTTGGGCTCTGGTTGTTAACAGCCCAAATGCGAAACAACAGTTTGGCAGCTTGTAGATACGAAAACCCAGAACAATATAACAACCGTGATAGGGTTATATTCTGTCAGCGTTGAAAACACTCCTCTACTATAGACTACAGACTATATAACGCCTCGTCATAAATATAACAACACCCACACACACACACACATACAAAAACGCGAGTTCATGTTCCCTCACGTGCCGATTAAATAAATATAACAAATAAATACCGTCAGACCAAAGCCACACTCCTTCTTTTTTCTGATCACTCAACCCTATCCAATAACATGGTCCTTCCGCCTCATGAATTTTTGGTGTCAAAAAGTCATGTTCTTCCTTAGAGTGAATTTGCAGCAATTTCCAGCCAAGCAATCCACACTCCCTTTCGGCAAAATGCCAAGAAAAACTGCCATCTACAATGAGGTAACATTTTGTTTGATCAGGGGAGACAAATATCTCATCACTCGGGATTTTGGGCCATCTTGGGCAAATAATGTTGCAATCTGTTCAAAAACAAAAACCACCTTTAACAAACCGGTTCCTTTTGTCAGTACTTTATCAATTATTGGAAACAAGTATACAATGTGTGCAATATATATACTAGGCTTAACGAGAAATCTTGATTTCTCCATATCACATTTTCATTATTCCATTTATTGCGATTTAAAATTCCACGCGCAACTGTTATGCATACACTGTTCTTAATCCAGACCGTCTATATGTAAATTATATTATTTTTGTTTGCTAGGGATTTCACGCAATACAGAAGGTTATTTTACTCATATGACAGCGTACATACTCGCGGTGAATGGCTTCCCCCTCTCACAGTTCAGCCGATTAAAATTGCCATTTTGTATATACTTATAGCAACAGTCTATCAAGGGGTAATGGCTGATTCCATAGTACTGTTTGATAGACTTCTGCATAAGCCTAGCCTCAGGATATTGCACCATTCGGTCTATTGCTGCATTGCCTCCGTGTTTGCCTCTTTTGTTTCTATGATCAGTTCTCTTCCACTGAGACAATGGAGTTATCCTACAGCCTATTCTGTGGCTTGTCAAAACCCAGCAAGAATGACAGTAGAATTGTTCTCCTGAACAAATATCCGTAGCTCATTCGTCCCTTTTGTTAATAAAACACAACTCTGTGGTGATAACATATTTCCCGTCAGTTTTCAACATGTCCCATAGATGCTTTTTCAACAATTAATCGGCGTTGTAATTGTGGATAGCAGTCCAAAATTCTACACACAAAAAAAAAACAATCTTCACAGTAGCGAAAAACTTTTAAGGCGATAGAACTACATTATTCACAAAATACTTAGCCCAACAGTAATGGTAGAATGCCCACACAATAAAGTGTACATGCCAAGGTCATCGGCCACAGTCTTATATAGTGTACCTGTTTAGGTCACGTAATCGTTTGACCGACACAATATTGTGTTGCGGTTTATAGGATCAATTGGAAGGCAACAGGTGCATGTAGAACAGGCAGACCGCTTTTAAAGCAAGAGACATGTATAATCTTGTCCAGCCCACATATATAGTAAAGGTAGTAATAGTCTTACCTGAGACGGGGAAGATAATCAATATCATACAAACACAACACAACATTTTAATACATTGGAACAATCCAATGATCTGGTCTTGAGCAGAAATGATGTTTCATTTACAGTAAATCCTTCTCTTCCCACCTCAACCCCCCCAACCCAACTTTTAAGTTAGTGTCAATTGCGAAACTGGAGGAGTTTGTGCGCTTGTAATTTGGTATTTTATTTATAACAGGTTATTTGGTTAAAATTTATGACATAAAGGCCATTGTTATAGTTGTAATACAAGTCTGCTATTCGACAACATACCATTCTCCAAAGTATTAAATATTGACAGAGAATCTTCATAATGTACCATACTCCAACTGCCAGGAATAAGAATATGTATATAGCAGGGATGGAATATAGATTACTTTTTGGTTTTTGTTACCTACACACGTGGTATTTGATCAATTAAATATGATTTAAGTTTAGATTTAAAGAGTGAAGAAGAAGA
>JAVFBW010156622.1:0-11905 GCA_034783835.1 Mopalia ciliata
AAGCCCCCCCCCCCCCCCCTGGGCGCCCCCTAGCCATAGCGGTTAATATAATTTAAAATAAAACGCAGTAGAATGCGAAGTGATAGGTAACTCGTACACTTATAATAGCGTATTTTTGGTCAGGACTACCACAGTTTCGGCTACAATTCTGTTGTTGGCCAAGAATGGTCGCCATGTTTCGAGGTTCAACTAGCATCTTTCCATCGGTAGACGTCCACTGAGAATATAGCGTATTTTTGCGTAGATGCTGTTTCCAATATATAGCCTATTTTGGGTTGCGGGCTACCACACATTCGGCTACCATTTTGTCGTTGCTCTATCGGTATGGTGGGTGTTTCGCAGACAAAATAGTTGGGCACGGGGTGGGGGAGCGGCAATTCTTGTACGAATGTTTTGGAAACAGTTACCATTTTTGTTGTTGCCCAATACGATAAACAGTAGCCAAGACAAACCGAGCAACCGAATCGACATGCTAGAGCTTCGCCATAAAGATAGGGTGCCCCGGTTTTGCGTTTTCTTGTTTGTTGTGTCCGACAGCCGATTGTTATCCGTCCTGCGGACATTTGTTGCTCTTGACAGGCGTGTCCGACAGATCCAAAGGATTTGGCGCGCATCGGTCCCAGGGCGTCGCAACCACCTTCCGAACGAAGAAAGCGGCGGGGCAGATGTATGTCCACGTTTGGGCCGTCTTCGCCATTTCCCGGAGGTTCATTCTCGTCTCCGTTTGTTCGTCGTAGGTTGCCTGTACCTCCTTGGCTGTTTCCTCTATCTCTTCCTGGAACTCGTCGAGAAGTTTGCTTGTGGGGTCGTCGCGCTGTGCCAACTGGGCCAGCACCTCCACCAGAAGGCCTGTAACTTGCTCCGCGCGGGACTCTAGTCGCCCTAGGCGGTCGTACAAGTCTTCGACAGTCGGGGCCGCAGCTCCGGAGGGCAAGAGTCTTTGTGGCCCGGCCTCCGCCAGCTGTATAGGACCCCCATTCCACGGCTCAGCCGACTCGCCCCGCCAGATCTTGTAGCCTCGTGGACCCGATGCCGAAGCGCTTTTTCGCCTCCGCCGCCGGCAACTTGTCCCGGACTGCCCGGATTTCCTGGATCGGGTCCAGACACAGTTCCCGTTTGGGTGACATTGTTGTTTCCTGTCGTGTCAACGATGTCCCGGAAAATGCTACGAAAGGGTGGGAAAGTGATGTGCAGTGCTTGGTATCTTGGTGGCAGAGCTTGGAAAGCAATTGGACGCGGGCACCTGCTATACATAGCACAATGGAGCTAGTTTGCAAACGAGGCAGCCGCGCTTCATAATCCACCTATTCCGAAAACTGAAAGAAGAGTACGACAATGGGCACAAGCTGGTCTGGGAGTCGCGCGAGGGACTGGACGGCGCAGCCGCGCAAAAGAGTGGTGGCCAAGCAGTTGCAGGGCAACAAACAACAATTATAGGGCATATCAGGGCAGAGACAGCAAAAATGTGGCAGGCATGGGGTCTTGGAGACCTCTACGCTGTGGGGTATCACGGGGCCGTGTTATTCTGCTTGCCCGGCGGGGTCATGGTGGTCTTGACGGCGGTATTGCCAGGACGCGTTCGACGCGTCTGGCTGTTGGTATATACGCCCGACATGAAGATAGTCCGCAAAAGAGGCAGCGCGCCACGTTTCCCGTTCGAGCTGTTCTGGAAGAAGCAAAACACCTAAAACAACCACCCGCAGAAGCAGGAATGGGAGTCTATAGAAGGCCTTTAAAGATTTGCATGCAAACGAGGTCTAGAGACCCGCTCGGTGACAATACTGGGACACTTTGGCAAAGACACTACCGAAAAGTGGTTGGCGTGGGAACTTGGGGAGCTCTACGCAGTAGGGTATCACGGGGCCGTATTGTTCTGTGGCCCCCGGTGGGACTGTGGTTATGTAGTCGTTTACGCTTATGGGCCTTGTTGCGGGACAACAGGTAGACCAGCCGCCGCGATGGAGGCCAGGCGGTCTTTTTTCTTTTGCGGCGTTGTTCGCTCCCCGCCCAGATGGCAGAGCAGGGGGGCTCATGCCTTTCGCAACGCCTTGACCCCGCCAATCGTTTCGGCCTCTTCCTCGAGGAAGTGGCCGTATGTCAGCGTTTCCACGTCCGCCATGGGCTTTCCATCCTTGCCGACCGAAACCAGGAGGAAGACAGTGTGAGCGCGCCCCAGAAGGTCCTCAAGGCGTGGCGCCGAAAGAAGAATTCTCCGGGTGGCAAGTCGAGCACCTTCTTTGTGTTCTGGGGTATCAGAGCGGGGCCTCCTGGAGTATGGCGCGTTGCTCGGCCTCTAGCTGTGCAGCTGCAATGTCCCCGCGCGTTCGACTCGAAGAATTCAGAACACGCATCGAGCCCCCTTTCGAGTTCCTGCATTGCCCACACGCCAGAAGCCTCGTCGTCTGCACAGGACAGCAAAACAACTCTCGGCTCTGCATTTGCCTGTCCATTCCGTCTGTATCCCAGGACCATCCATTTGCAGCCTCTGGGTAAGTCCGGGTATTGCCCGATATGGTGTGCAGGGCGTCTTCGACCTCGGCTCGTGTCTGCCGCGACTTTTTCGCATATATCTTTTGGTTGGCCACCAAATAGTTCTTCGGCGCGGCGTCGCTGTTGCTCTTCCTGGTGCCGCTTCTTTGCTTCGAGTCTAGCCCAGGCGCGCCACCGCCATTCTTCGGTGTTCGCCGCGTCCAGGATCCAGTTTCCCGCGGTTCCTGATCGAGAGCGTGGAGATTGCGCTGCCCTCTGCGATTTCGGGAATCTCGTGGTTTCGGGGTTGGGTCCATTCGGGTGAAGCTTGGTCGGTCTCTTGTTGGCGGCCAAGACCGGGTTCGAATCGGCGTCCTTGGTGTAGCATCGGAGAGGGTCCAGCTCTACGCCCATCTCGTGGACTCAGAAGGTCGACCCGGAAGATGAAGCACGTGTGGAACCCAAATTCGGCCGCGGCCCACTCCCATGTCGCTTCGTTGTCCGCGTTGGTCTTGGTGGGTGGGACCCAGACACCAGAGACCCTGTCTGTCGTCGTGTGCACATACCAGGCAACGAAGATCGACCCTTGTGGCCGGTCGGCCAGGACAAGACATCGGTTGAGGAACGCAGCCAGGTTCTCCTACTGCCTGGCTGGACCACAAACAAGCCTTCTTCTTCTGGCATATCAGAAAGGGAAACTAGGACCAAGGCCTCTTTACCACATCGACAGCAATGTCGGCCGAAAGGTACCGCCCATGACAGGCATACAGAGAAACTTCGATAAGTGTGCATCCCCGGCCCTGTTCATCGGCATGCAAGAAAGTACGCCGCAGATGCCTGTTCGGGCAGTCGACATATTCGGCCAGGTGCGAACCTCGCGCGCCTCGAAGTTTGACACGACGTTGTTATTTAGCTTCGTCCGGGCGGTGTAGCCGGCTGCGCTCGTGCGAACCCAAGCGCAAACGTGCTTTCCTACACTCTAGGTGTTCGCCAATATTGTGGGAGCGCTGTTGCCCCGACAACGCATTGCGCTGTCGAGGTCGCCCTGCTTGCGGAAGCCTTCGAATGCCCAGAGTTGGTCCGCGGGCGTGTCCCGGTCGAGGACCCCCCAGGAAATATTGCCTAGTCGATGGAACAGAGGCCGTAGCCATGGGCAAGCAGTTGGCATTCGTGCGCTCACAGGGAGGCCTCTGACTCGTCCATAGGGATCTTGGAGACGTCCACCTTCGCCACAAAGAGGCCGACCGGTTCGGCCCCAGGATATAGCCTTCGCCACTTTGTTTTTGCTTTTTCGTCTGTGTCTAATTGGAAGTTTTGGGCAACCCAAAAAGGTCGGAGGCTGACCCGACGATGCGGGCAGGGTCTTGACTTCCCTATCTCTTGCCGTTCTTGTTTTTTCTTCTCTGTCTTGGCTGTGCCTTGCTTGTTGCCTCGCAACGCGGCCACTCCCTGCTGGGCCGTGCCTTTCAGCATCATCTTGTTGCTGGCGCAACATGGCTCTTTCGGCTAGGCGTTTCTTTGCTTGCTCTGCGTCGGCTCGGGCTTGCTCTGCTCTGGATCCTCAAAATGGTAGCTGAAACTGCGGTAGCTTGGGAACAATACACCGAAACCGTTGATACGTGTTTATGCACAGCGGTCAGACAGTTAATCCTCTCCAGGTAGCTACCTGTATTTAATTGATTGTCAAAACACCCCTGATGTTAATAATGTACTCAAGTTTTATCATCAAAGTTAACGATCTTCAAATTCAAAATTTTGTATCGGATCTAAATGACTCATACCCGAAAAAATTTCAGTCTAAAATAACCTAAGTAATGTATTCCAACGATTAACTTTCATGCTAAATTTTAACAAAACTTTGTCAACCACATGGGAATTGATACTTTGTTCACACAACAGAGAGAAAAAGACAAGGCGTATTTTAATCTTAATTATATAAAAACGTCCGGCCAAACATAAATTAATATATACTTTCAATAAATGTTAATGTATATTTATAGATAAAACGATGGTATAAGAAAATTGTAATAGAAGTGTGTGCAATCGGTTTTAAATAAAGAATATTGTTGCGCATTATTCCCAAGTTGACAGGTTTTAAAAGGAAGTATTTCGTTGAAGCATCGACGACGCTATATTGCAGACAAATATATGCATACAACATTTTGCTTCAAGCTGCAATTATTTTTTTTAGTACCGAAATGCTTTATAAGAGGAATCCATTCCTTTTGGGTAATATTGGATTTATCTGGCTAACAGGCCCAGACATTTGCCGACTTAGATTGTTTGTATAAATGTACCATGATGCTGGGCGGTAGGAGCCAAATGTACAACTGAGCAATGGCGCAGCCCTTGTCGTCTTTTATTCATTTGGCTAGTTTCGCCAATGGGAATATTTTATTACTCGTTTTGGACCACATTATACGGAATATCGATGATGATCGCATGTTTGTTGATTTGTGTTTATTGCCATACTTTATGTTATTTCTCGGCGTACCAACCCAGTGAGTGGAGAACATCACCCGCCACGACACCGCATTACAATGACAACACGCTCAGATCGGTTTCCTGGTGGTAAGACCACCAGGGAAAAATTAAGCTCCCTCCATCCAGTCGGTGGTTAGCCGACTCTTACCCACACATGCCTAAGGGAATGGCAGTTAATATTATTGACGCTTGCAGTTCTAGGTCATTAGACATGCCTAGAGCAATTTGGCATGTCTTTCAAATAGTACCGCCCATCAGACAATGCTTACCAATGTCTATAGATTCTGATATATAATATATCTATTATTTCCCACAGGAATAAATCTAAAGACATGACTGATACACTTCACCTAGTACTTTTTGACGTCTAGACTGGAATGACAACAGACCTGTCCACGTTTAATCCTGTACCCGCCCGTGTTCAACGGAGTGGATTGGCAAGTCCGGTGAATATATACACATGGACCGTGATGGTATCCGACAATTTCAATGATTTCGATTCAGGCACACCGATTCCACTCGAATTCGTCCGTGACATAGTCAGAACTTTATTGATGTTTATCAATTTGGCAAGTCCACCGAGACACGTTCATACAAAGTCCATGATAATGGCGGGTTGTGCTATGAAAGGACTAAGTGACAGAAGGTTGATGTGATATTGCAATTCTGATATACAGATTCAATGAGACTCACAGCACCCTAATGTCGACACATTGCAATGTTGCTTAGCTTCAAATAAAACATCATTTCGATTGTTATATGTATCATTTTGTGATGTGGTTTTGAGATATACACGTAAAGGTCTGTTTTTGTAACTCTCTGTTCAATATACCAGTATTAATCAGTTTAGTGATGGAGGTCAGGCTGCATGTTAGTGGTTGTCCACATGGACTCCGCATCAACTATCTTCATCGTCAGTGGGACGGGGGGGGGGGGGGGGGGGGTTATCAAATTTACATTAAAGCCAAGATGGTAAAAGTTAGCCAGAAGTTAGAGGTCTCGCGATTGCTAAAATTCTGATCTATATATGTGTAGTGTCATACGGGACTTACATTGTTCTCTACTCTTGTGCTGTTTCCCCCTAGCTAAGAGCATTTTCTTTGAAGAGTAGCAATGCTGTCTTTACTGAACACTGGATGAAGATTTACTTTCCAACATTATGCAAACGTTTCCCATCCTGGTTGTGCTAGTGCGAATTACGGTTGGAATACACCGCCGATATATAAGTGAAATACCCTTTAACACGGCGTAAAACACCAATCAATCCCCTTATGTTCATTTGACACTTTTAACTTATAGTGGTCTTTCGTTGATGTTGCTCTGCGCGCTAGTGTAACACTTCTTTATGCTTTGGTTCGTGATGCTTAAGCTCTGCTTGCAGTCTTATATTTTTACTTCAGTTTGTGCTAGTATAACTCATTATTGGTTGCTGTTGTTTCGTATTGTGCTACCGTGACATTGTCAAAATAACCATTGTTGTTTTGTGCTAGTGACAAGTGACAACACTTTTTTGTTTGTGCTATAGTGTTGTTATCTTTCCTTATACTAGTGCCACACTGTTTTATTTGTGCTCTTGTATTATTGTCTTTTCTTGTGTTAGTGTTACACTGTATTATTTCTGCCCTAGTATTATATTATGTTCTTGTGATTGTACCATACTCTCTTATTTGTGCTGTAGTATTTTATTGTCTTTCCTTGTGCTAGTGCCAAACTGTTTTATTTGTGCTTGAGTATTACATGTATTGTCTTTCATTGTGCTAGTGCCACACTGTTTTATTTGTGTTCCAGTATTATTGTCTTTCCTTGTGCTAGTGCCTCACTGTATTATTTGTGCCTAGTATTATTTTCTTTCCTTCTGCTTGTACCATACTCTTTTATTGTGCTGTAGTATTATTGTCTTTACTTGTGCTAGTGCCACACTGTTTGATTTGTTCTCTAATATGATTGTTTTTTCCTTGTACTAGTGCAACATTTCTTTCCTTGTGCTACTGCCACACTATTTTATTTATATTCTAGAATTATTATTTTTCCTTCTGCTAGTGCCGTACTGTTTTATTTGTGCTCGGGTATTAAATGTATTGTTTTTCTTTGTGCTAGTGCCACACTTTTTTGTTTGTGATGTAGTGTTATTGTTTTCTAAGTTGTGCTAGTTCAACACTGTGTTATTAGTCACACTCTTGAATTGTGCTCTAGCATTATTGTTTTTCTCAGTTGCGCTAGTCCAACACTGTTTTATTGTGCTTAAGTTTTATTGTTTTTACTTGTGCTAGTGTCACTCTGTTTTATTTGTGCTTTGGTTTTCGCGTTTCACCTTGTTCTCCAGTCATATCCTTGACTACACCGCTGTCATATAAGTGAAATACCCTTTACCACGGCGTAAAACAGCACTTAATCACGGTATATACATTTGACACTTTTAACTTATAGTGGTCTTTCGTTGATGTTTTTCTGCGCGCTAGTGTAACACTTCTTTATGTTTGGGTTCGTGATGCTTAAGCTCTGCTTGCAGTCTTATATTTTTACTTTACCTTGTGCTAGTATAACTCATTATTGGTTGCTGTTGTTGTTGTTGTTTCTCATCGCGCGCGCTACCGTGACATAGTGAAACTCGTCCTTGTTGTTTTGTGCTAGTGACAGCACTGTTTTGTTTGTGCTATAGTGTTGTTGTTTTCCTTGTGCTAGTTTTACACTGTATTATTTGTGCCCTAGTATTATTTTCTTCCCTTGTGATTGTACCATACACTTTTATTGTGCTTTAGTATTATTGTCTTTCTTTGTGCTAGTGTCACACTGTTTTATTTGTGCTCGAGTATTAACTGTATTGTTTTTCTTTGTGCTAGTGTCACACTGTTTTATTTGTGCTCGAGTATTAACTGTATTGTTTTTCTTTGTGCTTGTGTCACACTGTTTTATTTGTGCTCGAGTATTAACTGTATTGTTGTTCTTTGTGCTTGTGTCACACTGTTTTATTTGTGCTTGAGTATTAACTGTATTGATGTTCTTTGTGCTAGTGTCACACTGTTTTATTTGTGGTGTAGAGCTATTGTTTTCTCAGTTGTACTAGTTCAACACTGTGTTATTAGTCACACTGTTGAATTGTGCTCTAGCATTATTGTTTTTCTTTTACTAGTGCAACACTGTTTTATTGTGCTTTAGTTTTATTGCTTTTCCTTGTGCTAGTGTCACACTGTTTTATTTGTGCTCGAGTATTATCTGTATTGTTTTTCCTTGTGCTAGTGTCACACTGTTTACTTGTGCTTTGGTATTCGTGTTTTCCCTTGTTCTCCAGTCATATTATTTTGTTTGTACTGTAGTGTTATTATCTTTCCTTATACTAGTGCCACACTGTTTTAGTTGTGCTCTTGTATTATTGTTTTTCCTTGTGCTAGTGCCACACTGTTTTGTGTGTGCTGTAGTGTTTTTGTTTTCCTTGTGCTAGTGCCTCACTGTTTTATTGATGCTCTATCATTATTGGTTTTCCTTTTGCTTGTACCATACTCTTTTATTTGTGCTGTATTATTTTCTTGTGCTAGTGCCACACTGTTGTATTTGTATTCCAGTATCATTGTCTTTCCTTGTGCTATTGCCACGCCTTTTTATCTGTGCTTGAGTATTACATGTATTGTCTTTCCCTGTGCTAGTGTCACACTGTTTTATTTGTGTTCCAGTATTATTGTCTTTCCTTGTGCTAGTGCCTCACTGTATTATTTGTGCCCTAGTATCATTTTCTTTCCTTGTGTTTGTACCATACACTTTTATTGTGCTGTAGTATTATTGTCTTTCCTTCTGCTTGTACCATACTCTCTTGTTTGGGCTGTAGTATTATTGTCTTTCGTTGTGCTATTGCTACACTGTTTTATCTGTGCTTGAGTATTGCATATATTGTCTTTCCCTGTGCTAGTGTCACACTGTTTTATTTGTGTTCCAGTATTATTGTCTTTTCTTACCTAGTGCCTCACTGTATTATTTGTGCCCTAGTATTATTTTCTTTCCTTGTGATTGTACCATACTCTTTTATTGTGTTGTAGTATTATTGTCTTTTCTTGTGCTAATGCCACACGGTTTTATTTGTGCTCGAGTATTAAATGTATCTCAGTTTCTCAGTTGTGCTAGTTCAACACTGTTTTATTAGTCACACTGTTGAATTGTGCTCTAGCTTTATTTTTTTGTTTTGTTTGTGCAACGCTGTTTTATCGTGATTTAGTTTTATTGTTTTTCCTTGTGCTAGTGTCAAAATGTTTTATTTGTGATTTGGTATTCGTCTTCTCCCTTGTTCCCCAGTCATACTTTTCTGTTTGTGCTCTGGTGTTGTTGTATTTCCTTGCGCTGGAGTCACAGTGTTTTATTTGTGATCTAGTTTTATTGTTTTTCCTTGTGCTAGTGTCACATTGTTTTATTTGTGCTTTGGTATTCGTGTTCTCCCTTGTTCTCCAGTCATACTCTTCTGTTTGTGCTCTGGTGTTGTTGTCTTTCCTTGCGCTGGTGTAACAGTGTTTTATTTGTGCTCTACTATGATTGTTATTCCTTGTGCTATCGCCACACTGTTTTGTTTGTGTTGTAGTTTTTTGTTGTGCTAGTGTCACACTGTTTTGTTTCTGTCCTAGTGTTGTTTTTTTTGTTGTGATGCTAGTGTCACAATGTTTTGTATGTGGTCTAGTATTATTGTTTTTTCTTGTGGTATCGTTGAACTGTTTTGTTTGTGCTCTAGTGTTGTTGTTTGTTGTTGTGCTAGTGCCACGCTGTTCTGTTTGTGCTCAATCATTGTTTGTTTTTCCTTGTGATTGTGTCACACTGTTTATATTTTATTTCATGTTCTTGTTTCTTGGCATATTAGTGCCACACTGTTTTATTGGTGGTCGTCTAGTATTGCTACTTATTGTGTTAGTTTCTCAATGTATTTTGCGGTATTTTATTGCTATTCTTATATATTCTTATTTTGTTCTTCTATAAGTGTTAGTATCTTGTTTATAATCTTGCGTTGTTGGTTCTTCTCGACCAGTGCCACTTTCAGTTTCGTTTTTTTATCAAACAACAAAGGAAAAAATAAAATTAGAAAAGATCAAATTAAAATTCACAACAACAAGCAAATGGCGAACGATAGCAATAGGTTTATTATTAGCTTGAATCAATATATAATGGATTGGAGTAATAAGGTGAAATACATGACGTACGAGTTCATTGAGAATTTGTTTTCCATTAATTTGAATTAACTTGCCTTTGTTTTGTTTCTTTTCTTTAATTACAAACTAAAAAAATCTAGGGTCACATGCGTTCTTCATAGCACAATAATAGGAATTCAAAGAATAGAACCATTTTCTAGCTTGATTGTGTTACAATACATGTAATCCTGTTGTTGTTTTTTTCGGCCTGAAAGCATATTGACCAATCTGGTCATTTCGCATGCATGATGGCTCCAGTTTGTTTTAGCTGATGATCATATGGTGGAACAACATGTCACCATACCCTTGTCAGAGATGGTCAAGGCTGACCTCCCGATTTAAGTCAACACGAGTTCACAATGCTTAATGTTACATCATCCTGTTAAGATTTTGTTACAGAGGTCTTCAATACTTCTAGCAACTGTGTGCATTCACGGTTGGATTTCAACATCTGCATCTATCGATTTGTTTAATGTCGATTTGTTTAATGTCGGAGCTGAACACACAGTCATGATGTCAACTTATTCCAGATGCTTTTAGTTCATGCCTCATCTTCACCTGATTAAAGCTTCGATTCCTGTTCTTGATTTCCCACAGGTAGTTTTACACTTCTCAGACGCCAGTCCGATGACATTGGTCTGTCCTCGAGCATGGCTTCCGGGCTATGCTCTAAGGGGACGCACGAAGCTGGTCTGTTCTAGCATATAGACACTTTATCTCGTAGCACCATACATCAAGTACGTTTCGTGGTTTTCCACATCTGATGGTGTTTCCCAGTTACCCAGCAGGTTTATTTCCCTTAACCAATGTTACTGAAACGTCTTCGTATGAGTTAAGTAACCTTATTCTAAATGTTAACCAAATAAAACCTATAAAACACATGAGTTTACCAGTGGAAAAGTGCTAACAATATAAAATGGAATCAAGCAGACACTTTCGTTGTGGGGTATAGTTTTTTAAATCTCCATTAGTCCTATTCGAAAAAAAAAACCGTTTGCAAGAATGGTAATTTGTTCACTAGCTGAGGAATTATTTTAAAATCATATTTCAATACTTTTCTTGTTAGATCAGCCCTTCAGCTGTAAAGTTAACTGATACTTTTAATTTAAAACCGCCACTTAACTATAGTACCAGCGCGATAATAAATGTCAGAAACTCAACCACTTGTGAGATGTATAGGGCAGACGTTCCAGGGAATCCGTTAGATCTCCTTGCCCCAATAAACTACCACAGTGACAAATGGATAGAAGTGGTTTAACTAGACAGTAGTATTCACTGATTACCATTGCCTGGTTAAAGTCCTAATTTAAATCCTGATTTCCCCGGGGCGTTTCGAACCTTCCCCGGGAGAGGTAAACTTTGAATAAACCTTATACATGGATGATCAAAGAATCGCACATTTAGTGAGTGCTCGCGACAAAAATAGCGTTAGATTATCATAATCAAGCGTGCCATCCACTTTCTGTAGTGCGAAATCAAATTATGACTTATTACCTTACCACAAGGTTATGTCATCTGAGGCATGAATAAGTTTTATTTTTTGAAAGAGTTGATTTGTTGCTTTCGTCTCAGCCTAACATGTATGCTATATACGGTAAATATAGGTGTGGAAATTAATTGTTGCCTCTCCACAACTACTAAGCTAAGTTTATGCTGAAGATTAGCAATGCTGTCTTTTCTCAGCACTAAGCATAAAAACTGCTTACATTTTATGGTAGTGCTCGTGTTAATAATTGTTGGAATACACGTCGTTATATAAATGAAATACTCTTAAGCACGGCGTAAAACACCAA
>JAVFBW010156644.1:0-11904 GCA_034783835.1 Mopalia ciliata
GAAACAGGAAGCTGATCTGTTTGTACGTTTTATTTTTGTCTCCGTCGTCATATAAGTGAAATACCCTTGAGTACGATATAAAACACCAATCAAACAAACAAACAAACTAATTAGAACTGGATAGTAGCGGGAGGCTTGCAATACACTAGTTCCGTAAATCTTATTTGTAGATCCTCTTTTAATAAAATGTAATAAAATAAAATGTCCCTTTTCCCATTTATTCCTACTTTATTGTTGCTTTCATATTTCATATATAGCCATTGCACATATCATCTCCAATATGCTTTATTGTTCATTTATCGTAGATTATAGACTGTACGAGAGGGGCTAAAAAAGCTTAGGTGTTTCGCCAGGCAGCTGATTGGTTACATCATCAACTATGTAATCATATGACCGTTGTACAATTTCGGTTGCTGGGAAGGTGCGTCATGTTTAAATTGCTAAATTGTCTGCGAAAGCGGTAAAGGACATTTTATTTATCTGACACGATTGTTCATAGGCGTGTCGCGTCAACAGTTCAGCGCTAACACTGGATAGGCCGTTTCTTTGACAGACTTCAAAGAAACGATATATGCCGAAAATGTCCCAGATTTATCGCAATTGTATGTAAGCCACTGCAAAATACTACATCATGAAAGTTATTATTATTGGCAATTTATTTAGATTATAGACTACGAGAGAGGATAAAAAGCTTAGTTATGTGCGGTGCCTTGTCTGTGAACTATATTATTGGCTAAAAACAACCCCACAACTTTTGGAGGCCATAAGTATAATATGATATTAGTTCCCATATTTGTTGTTACTACTGACCGTTTCAAGACAATGCGCCTGACTAAGCTACATCATAAAGGGTCTGGACGTTTTTCACAGAACATACTATTTTGAACATACAATGCCGTTGAGTACTTCTGACTTTACAAGCGTTTTGTCGGTTCAACATAGCATTTTGCCTTAAATCATATACCTCTTACAGCGTGAGTATTATTTGCTGCTTTAGCAAAACAATAGGTTGTATTTTGATTTATTTTATAATTGTTGTTTAAGTCAGAAACAGATTCGTTTAAACATACACTATTTTGAAGCACACATACATACCAGTGTTTGTCAATGTTTAAACTCTTTACGAGAATCGCACGTAATGTATTCCTCTTAACATATTACGTATCGTGTTCTCGCATAGATCACGAGTTTTGTAGCCAGAACTAAATGATGGAAATGAAGGGTATTCCGTAAAGTGTGTATCTAATCCATACACATTGCAGACAACTGTTAAACTAAATATCCGTTCAATGAGCACAACATGGCATAATAACGGCGGAACAGACGTTGAAGTCAATTATTTGTCAACGCAGGCTCACATTGACAATAAAAGTTCAAACCACAATACATCCACCGACAAAACGAAGACCTAACGAACTAACATAGGCTATTTGTCGTGTTCGACAATTTGACGGGTACAGTAACACATGATAGTACGTGAATATTCTTTTGTAAATATTCTTCTGAGAAAACATGCAGTTTAATATCGAGATAGGTCAAGCACTCGTGCAGTTATGTCTCGAATACAACACAGTTCGTATGAAAGTTATAATTCTTTGCTATCGTAGACTATAATGTCCATACATTGCCAGTATAATAATTTTCAGGAGGCAGTATTTTGCAATGGCTTACATAACACTGCAATTAGTCTGGGACAACATTCTGACATCGAGCCGCGGACTTCGGTCATACACCAATTCTGACTAAATAAGTTATAAGCCTTTAGGACATTGGTTATATGGGAATAGGCATCTGGCATTTTTGCACACATCTGGTATCCTAATAACCATTTCCCCGAATGTGTTTCTACTCTAAATAAGCATTGGCCAATATATATAACTTGGAAATATGCTGCCACAATAATTTACTTTATCCAAGAAGTAACCCCCTACAAACTTTCAACATAGAAATGTAGTGATCATTACAGTAGCATTGTTGCGTTTGATCAAGCTCCCAAACATTGGTGTGGACATGTCTTACAATGAACAATGATAAAACATTCTATTATTTTGAGTTTTAGTGGGATGAATAACATAACGAGAGACCAACTTTGGCAAAGGAGGGGTAGATGGCTATCGTACACGATACATGATGCCATTTTGGAGACAGACAACAGCTTTGTGAACATGTCAACCCAAATTGCCACCATATATATATGTTATCATTTTTCAATGCGGGAGACACCACAGATAATTTGTGAGTTTGGTTTAGAGCGTTCGGCCTTCCTTATGCCACCAAGAAACATTTCTGAGGACATAGTATGAATTGAAAGCTGAATGATCATGTTCCGCTACGTGGCTGATTGGAGTTGCTGTGTTGTGTTTAGCGTTGCTACATTGTCACCGATAACGGTGAAGGAACAGTCAAGCATATTGGACTTAATATGTCCAATTGCTATATAAGATATGAAAGCAACAATAAAGTAGAAATAAATGGGATAAGGGACAATTACGTTATATTAACAGATTACCTCTAGATAAAAATGCAGGAGATTTATGGAACTAGTGTTGAAGTTTTCATTTATACCGAGCCTCCCTCGCAACTATCCATTGCAAAATTGAGATTTTATGTATCCCATCTTTGTACTAGTTTCACTGATATGAAGAAAAAACATCGGTTCCCCTTTCCTGTGGAAAGATCCAAGAAACGCACAAAAACAAATTTGGTTTATTATAAACCATGTATACGAGTGAATAGCAACAGCGCACCATTAAACAATGTCAATTAAAATTAAATTATCACTTTTCTGAAATATTATTGAAAATTTAACACTATAGTTTTAATTCGAGTAAATATACAAAGTTACTCACAGCCATGAACATCACATAACAAAATGTTTGAATATGTTCAAAACCATGTCCTTTCCACTTAGGTAACCAAACCTAACGATTACCATGGTTGAAGAAACTTAATTGCTTTCTCTGTATAGATTTCCTGTTATGTGCCTTGATGTGATCAGTCAGTGAATGAAACCAGCTTACCGCCTTTGATCTAAAGGTCAGTACATACAATTGACGGTCGATATCAAAAAGTGGACTTGCAAGGTTGTCTAATCAAGCGAAGTCCGCCAACGAAACGGCCTGTTCATTGTCAGTGTAGAACAGTTGACGCGACAAGCATATAAACAATGCTGTCGGATGAATATTTGCTTCTTTACTGTTTTTGGTGACAATTAAGCAACTTAAACATAACACACCTTCTCAGCAGCCAAAAGTCACAAGATTACATTATTCACGATTTACCCATGCAATCTGTCACCTGGCGGAACATGATCATCTAGCTTTCAGTTTATACAATATGTTGAGAAATGTCTATTGGTGGCATAAGAAAGGCCGAATGTTCTAAACCTAACTCACAAAGTATCTGTGATGTCTCCCTATTTCGGTTGACGAATTCACAAAACCGTGTTTGTTTGTTGGTTTGATTGGGGTTTAACGTCGTACTCAAGGGTATTTCACTTATATGACGACGGACACAAATACAGAACATCACAAACAAATCTGCTTCCCGCTACCATCTAACTCTGCAAACACCAGGGCAACAGAAAGCAACCTCTTTTCTCGCCTCTTACAATCGACCAAAGAAGCCGAGGGAGTATTCTGCAGGGCCATGGCCCACCCGCTCCCTCACGGGGCCACAACACGGTGTTCTGTCTTCAAAATGGCATCATGTATTATGATAGCCATCAACCTTCCTTTGCCAAAGTTGGTCTCTCCTTAATTTATTAATACCACCAAAACTGAAAATGATAAATATGCTTTTATTATTGTTCATTGTAAGACATTTCCACACCAAGCTTTGGGAGCCTGATCAAAGGCGATAATGTTACTTCAATGGTCACTACTACATTTACATGTCGAAAATTTTAGGGGGTTACTTTTCGATAAAAAATGCGAGATGCCAATTTCCATAAAACCAACGTCGTATAGGCTTATAACTTTTACCGTCGTATTGGTTTATGACCGAAGTCGGCGGCTCGATGTCAGCATGGTGTCCCAGACTAATTGCAATTTTATGTAAGCCATTGTAATATACTACATCATGAAAGTTATTCTAATTGACAATTTATTAAGATTATAGACTACGAGAATTGCTTTGTCGCGTCTGTAAACTATATTGCCACAACGTATTATGAACCTGTTCTGTTTATACAAATGTTCTCTATATTTTTGCTACCGTCTTGTTTAGTCTCTAGCCTCACTAAGTACATTCGTAGGATGGAGAGCAATTTGTCTTGTAACACATTGGTTGTCAGCGCTAATTTTTTGTTAAAAACCATCTGATTGTTTTTTTGCAATTCACATATGTAAAATATGACACTAGTTCACATATTTGTGGTCCATGCAAATAGTATCAAGATATCTAAATATGCCAATATTTTATATCTTTCAGGTTAACTGTGCTGTTTTCGTCAATATAGACATAGCTGCATGAGGCTTGGCTTATGTTTACTTGTGAAACGCGACGAACAGCACGTTCAAATGTGCAATATCTGTTTTTAGCCACGAAATGTTTAATATGCCGGATGTTCTCGATATTAAACTGAAAGCTTTCTCAGACGAATATTTGCTAAAGATCAAGTTATGTCATTCACGTTATAGCATGCATGTGTTTGTGTATTGGTCAATTTGTTGGACACGACAAATAGTCCATGTTAGTTTGTTGGGTCTTCGTTTGGTCGCTGGATGTATCCGGCTTTGCACTTTTATTGTCAGTGTGAGCCTCCATTGACAAGTATTTGATTGATTGATTGATTGATTGATTGGTGTTTAACGCCACATTCAGCGTTATTTCAGGTACGCTGTGCGTGAACATAGTAAAATTATTGACCTTAGGTTGTATATTTAAAAAACGAATTTCTACCAGGCTGCACCTTGGCAGCAAACCTTAAAAGAGAAACATTTTTTCTTTAATTTTTAAATTTTTTTGCTTTCTTTTTTTAAATTTTTTTTATTTTTATTATTATTTTTTGTTTGTTTTGTGGTTTTGATTTTTGATAAAATATATCAATTGAAATAAAATCAGATATAATTATTTACAAAAATTTATTTAAAAATCAATGTCGGGTTTTCCGTTTTGGTGAGCCACCAGCACTATGTGTTCTGTTGGCTTTTAACCGAGGCTGTTTGCCATTGTGCCGTCCTCGAGTAAGCAGAGATGGGCGAGCTGTAAAGGGAGGTGGCTTAATGTCTACCTCCATCCCTTCCAAGGGATCAAAGCGGTTTTCCACAGCAACTGGCTTTGATCCAATGAATTTGCTAGTAGATGGTTTTGGAGACATGGGTTTAACCATCTCGACATAAATTACATTGATTGGCTGTTCAAAAAGAAACTCTTGAACAGTGTCCCTTGTAGCCTTGGAAGGGCGAGCCTTTGGGCCAGATGTTTTTTTAGCTTTTGTTTCATTGTCAGATTTGTTATTATTGTGTTTGTTTACATTTTGTAATAGTTTGCGTTGATGTAGGGTTTTTTTTTTTGTTTTTTTTTGAGTTCACGTTAACAGCAGAGCGATGTTCCTGGTTAAAAGCAGAAGGGTGTTCATCACTAGTTGGCCAGGAACATAGAAGGTATCTACTCTCATGGAAGGTATCTACCCTCATCCTGTAAGGACCAATGTAGAATCAAAAGTAATCAAGTAGGTGTTAAGTTTTATGATAGTACCATCCTTTCTGGTTGTGAAACGCTTTACATTAGTTATGACTTGATCACCGAGCTCAGAGCAGATCTCTTCCTCTGATAGATCAGATAGATCTCTGCCTCTGTCTCGGATGATCCTCTTACTGCTATTAAGAGATCTGTGTGGTGTTACGGCTACAGGTAGCTCTAAAATCGTCTTTAATTTAAGAAGATTTACCGCTTGTTGCTCTCTGGTACATTCCACCAGAATGTCACCAGACCGCATTTTAGTTACATTTTTAAGAGTTCCTGCCGTTGCTACAAGTGTCTTATTCAAAGCGGACGGCGATATTTTTTACACAGACTGACTCTCGACTTGACTGGAGATAACAATAAACTTCGGCAAGTTTTCTTTCATTTTTTCGTTTATATCTATTTCTGTTACTTTTCTTTTTCTTCCAATATTTGTAGGGGGTGATTGAATAGCTATTATAAAAAGTTAAGTTTCACCACCCATGTCCCACACCCGCCACGGGGTACCAACAAGGGCAAAACTTCCTTAGCGGCATCCAGAAGAGGTAGGCAACGAGGATTCCACCAGTGGTATAATTAAAAAGGAAACTTACAAAAATCAAATTTTCCTTTTGCTTCCTACTTAATTGACCCATGAGCCACCGCCTTCTGCAATGACCGTAAGGTATGATATACTGAACCTTTTTATTTGATTAACTTTATTTCTTTCAATTATGACTCATTAATTTCGATAGAATTAATATTGGATCATTGCAGAATTCCGCAATAAGCCGATTGGTCAGATCGGGCCAATCTGACCACCCGTCTAGGAGAATATTGAGCCGAAGTGAAGTGTTGGAACAGCATGGCTATGTGGCACCCTTTTGCCAGCCAAGATGCCCCTCAGTCACCAAGATCTCAATCTCCTCCGACACGGGAAGCAACCCACGGCCAACAGACTGCCTCTTTCTTGCCTCTTACGATCAACTAAGGAAGCCGGGAGAGTATACTGCAGGGCCAGCTGATGTTGAATGGGCCACCCGCTCACACACGGTGTTCGAGGCTTAAGACACAATGTGACCGCGACATACTCCAGTTTAGAAAAGCTCGAAACTGGATTGTTCATCTTTCAATCCATGTTGGAGTAAACGATGGAAAACGTGTTCCATGCGAGTGTTCTTTTAAGCTTTTGATACAATTTTCATACTGTGAATAAAACGAAAGGTTTGCAAGTGAATCCATAGCAGAAACCACGGCGATGGGTTACTAGAAACCCAGCTATGACACAAACCACGGTGGACTGGTAAAGTCATCTAAAAGACAAACCACTGTGTAGCACTTAAAGTCAGCCATACATCAAACGGCGGTGGACTACGATTTTTAACAATTAAGTATGCCATTTACTTTCAATGCATTTCTCTGTTTAGTGTTGAATGCCAAGAATGCTACTGATTGGGATTATCTTTAAATAGAAAAAAATAAGATAGAATAGATGGACTATATATTCACGCATAACTGAAGTACCGCTTAACACAAATAAATAATTTTAATACCATTCGAAGGGTAGTGTTCAATACCCATATCCCGAATCTTTTATTGGTGCATTCATAAATTTTCATTGAAATGTTTCTGCAATGAAGATAACTGTACATTAAATTATCGAGACATCGTATATTGTGAATTCCGTTTACTAGCTTGGTGGGAAACTCAACTACATAGCCTCATATATTAATTTAAACGTCTTGCACTCTTGGGAATTATAAATGAACCCATATGGCATGATGGGATATCTAGAGAACACTCCCAAATTGTCCAGGCTGCAAAAACGTCGATTTTGGTCTTCACTCGCTCTGTAACACTCTGCTCATAAACGAAACTTTATAATCAAATTGAGAACGTTACCTTCAAATGATAATCTTCAATACAACGACCAGCTTGTAATTTGAACCCATTGTGTTCTATATTTGTCCCGGTCAGTGAGTGTCAGTCTTCCAAAAAGTATTCCTAGAACAAACACCATTAGTAAGCTCACATTTGTCTTTTGTTATACCCTAATTGGTGTGTACATAATCCTGGACATGCACACAGACTACACCCATACCATCCCGTTCAATATGCCATCGATCACCTTTTGTACGAGCCCTTCTATACCAGAAATACGGATGAAAGTACATCTTGATAATGGTGTTTCTTTTACGTCGGACATTGTGGGATTCACGGAAAGTCCCTGTCTTCATCTTCATATAAAACAAAGAATCACACCATTTTTAAACAAAAATCCCCGACAATGTTTTTGAGAGCAACTGTTTGACTGGTCAGTCCATAACACGCTTGTAGCATATACGATTTTGACATAGCTACAAAATATCGGACCTCTATTGAGATCTGTGATAATCAAATTGAGTCAACCTGGTGCTAAATAGCGTCTTAACGAGGACGTTTGTCGTAGTCGTTGGTTCAGTCGATAGAAGAAAAAAACAAAAAGGAATGTGAATCGTTTGTTCTAGCGTTGATGGCACTTCCAGGTATAAAAATAAAGTTATATTGATAGATGCCGTGATAGTCATCTATTGTTTAGTGAGACTTGTGATCATAGGATTTACACACAACACCATCAGGCACGATCGTATTCTCGCGAAAATACATATTGTGGACGAGATAATTCTCATACGCCATCCCAGGCCACCGTGCATTGATTTTCGCCAATATTTGGTGCGACATTTTCAAAAAAATTACAAAATAAGATGGCCCGGGTGTATTATAGAGTCAATGTCTCTCATGTCGATCATATTTTAGAATACATCAGGAGTATATATTGTTAACCTGAATACGCCATTTTTTATTGTTGTAACCACTACAGATTAAAGCCATATCCTCGACGCCATCAAATTGAAGACTTTAGCATTTTGCCATCCGATCATGATTGTTCTACAACATGATGTTTAGTAGGTATACATGAACTCGAACAATATTTCCCGACAATAAATACTTATTTGACTCGCTGAGGTAAAACTAACAGTTTACCTAGAGTCAAATGATTGTGAACACGCTAGCTTGAAAAGAAATTCACCAAATAACTTCAAACTTGGTATGTAGCTTCCTCCTGTTAATATTGCGGATTGTATTGCATTTAACCAAATTCGGTTAAATGATATGGCCTTAATAATATAATTTTAGCATATCCATGTCTGTATTTGGTGTGAACACAATAAGTAGAGAATAAATTCACGGATAAATTTCACTGAGTAACTTCAAACTTGGTATGTAGCTTACTCTGATAAAGACTGCGAATGGGATTACATTTTACCAAATTGTGTTTTGAACACAAGAAGTAGAGAATAAATTCACGGATTAACTTTATACTATGAAGATAGCTCACTTAAGAGAATGGATTGGATTGAAGTTCCGTAAAACATGAGGGCCACCATTGTATCATTTTAGAATATTCATTACTGTGTATGTTGTGAAAATTCTCGGATCAACTTGAAAATTGAAATATACTCTCCTCTTATACAGACAACAGATGGGATTGGATTTCGAAATGGCCGCCGATGCATCGTTTTACAATGGGTTCACTTCTGTGTTCTGAACATGATAATTTTTTGGTCAAATTAACAGAGTATTTTGATACTTTCTAACAACTAAGATATAGAATAGGATTACATTTCTTCAAATCGTGCAAAGTAATATGGCCCCCATTGCATTATTTTTCAATACTCATGCCAACATTAACATTTTGAAAACAATTTCACTGAATAACTTTAAACTTTTATGTTAGCTTCCCTCCATTAAGACTAATAATGGGATTTCATATCTTCAAATTCTGTCAAATAAAATGGCAGCCATTGTATAATTTAGATATATTTAAAACTTGGAAAATAGTTTCCTCCAGTTAAGAAACCGATGGGACTGCATTTTATTTAAGTCCTTAAACCAACATGGCCATCACTCAAATTCAGATATTAACTTCAAACTTTGCTTTTTCTGTTAAAACCATAGATGAGGTGTATTTCACTAGTTTTCACAACAAATATGGCCAACTGCATCATGCACCAAAATGGTGATAAACATAACTTTTACTGTTTTTAGGTTCTTTAACAAAATGTAGGAAAAGCTGATTTGGGATTATATACACACAGGTTCTTGTCGGAGCATATTGGCCAACATACTATTATTGGTGTTTTTTGTCATGCAATATATAATTTCAATGATAATATATACTTAGGATAATGAAGACAATTGTCCATTAGTTTATACGAATTGTTTGCATTTCCAACATATTTTCAATGTGACTGAAAATGCACTCTGTTAAAACCTCCTGTAGTGATACACAAGTTTTGGCTGATAGCCCACTCTAAACAGCATAATTTACCCAACACAATAAAGACGAATCTCGATCAATGGCCACTTTTTTTTTTACTAGGTTATGCTATTGATTATGTTGTTGCTAATTATACACACAATAGATTAAGTTAGATAATACTCCGTCATGTAATCACGCGATTTTCCTTCAAAAGCAGTTTCCTTTACTCGTTTTTATAATCAGGACATAAATGAGCTGTCCTCGATTATAAATTAAGGAATAACACGGAGTGGGTAATCTGATAAAGGACACCATTTATGAAATTACTGGGGGGAAATTCCCTTGAATACATACTGAATAAATCCATACAATTTGGAATCTCCCGATCGCGGAGAGTGTACTAATCGGTAAAAAAAAAATCGCCACTTGAGTTCACGGCAGCGACATTGATGGATTGATTGGTATTTAACACCACATTCAGCGGTATTCAGCTAGGCTGTAGCGTGAAAATATAGTAAAAACTGTTTTATCCAACGTTCTTAGTTTAAAGATAAATTACAATTAGACTGCACCCTTGGCAGTAAACATCAAAAATAGAAACAAATTAACCGAAAAGTAATGCACATAATTTAATAATGTTAACTTTTATTTATTTATTTTTTTTCTTGAAATATGACAATATACGAAATATTTCATTTTGTATCAAAAACATTATGTCAGATATAACTATTCACAATTATTCATAATATCAATGTCGATTTTTCTTAGTTTCAAACTTATGGGTTTGAAACTAAACCATTTGAAGCGTGTTTATTGCGCTGCATTAATTCCAAGCCTCTAACGTAGGCCTTACTGTCCCAAATTAGAAACGCAACATCACAAACAAAATTTAAAGATGTATTCTTCTAAATATTTGCGTGATTGAGACGTGACAACATGATCATGTAATTTAAGCACCTGATAGTGGATGTTGATCACACGTGACTTTTGGGTCAGTCTTTGTTCAACGCTGCGCAGAGAAGGCGTAGGGAAAAACTTAGAGCAGTTGCACCTGCCAATCATTAAGCTAGTTTAACGTGTATAAAAGACACATAGTCGTTTAATTGAATTCAGTTGTTAAATTGTTTCTCCAACCTGCTACGATATGCCAAGACTAGACGCAGCTACCCGGAAGGTCGTCATTGGTCGTCTCTTGGCCGGTGAATCACAGAATGCAGTCGCCAGATTTTATCATGTCCACTGGAACACGATTTCCAGACTCTTCCAACGGTACCAGCAATCCGGTTCAACAGTTGACCGTCAACGTTCTGGTCGACTACAGCAGCCCAAGATCGCTACATCCGGTTACTTCATTTGAGTAACCGGACCATAACAGCAACAGAAACCGCATCAAATGTCCCAGGTCTGCGGGGAATATCGGCACAGTCAGAAACCGTCTCCATCAAAACGGCTTACGCACCGGGCGTCCTTACTTTTGCGTAGTACTGAGGCAACAGCATCGACGTGCAAGGGTCTGATGGTAAAACAGATTAAGGGACTGGAACCTGCGAAACTGGAGGCGAGTCTGGTTTAGCGATGAATGCATATTCAAGCTGCAGAGAAGAGATGGTCGTACACGTGTCTACAGACGACGGAATGTTTGTTTGTTTGATTGGGGTTTAACCTCGTACTCAAAGGTATTTCACTTATATGACGACGTGCCAGCCCAATGTGTGAAAGAAACCACCCTCGACACCACTGGCAACAAACAACGACAGGACGGGACAAATACAAGACGACGACAACAGGACATAATAGAAACACCACAAAAGATCGGCTTCCTGTTCCCCTTTAGCTCTGAGAGCACCAGGGCAACAAGAAGCTCCCTCTAACCGCCCGCAGGGATTAAAGAAATGTGAAATCTATATGACTTACTAAAACACAAAAGCCCATTT
>JAVFBW010156655.1:0-11904 GCA_034783835.1 Mopalia ciliata
GCCTCTTACGATCGACCGAGGAAGCCGAGGGAGTATTCTGCAGGGCCATGGCCCACCCGCTCCCTCACGGGGCTCGAGGACTATGAATAAAAAGTGCACCACTCGTTTTGGATGTTCATTGTTCAATAATCCATTAAACTTGTACAAAAGTTTTACTATGGTTTTTTTTTAATGTTTAGTTCCAAATTTTTCGTTATAAAAGGTTCACTCACGGTTGGCTTTGTAAACATGTCATTATGTGTACATTGTATTCACACTCTGCAACGCATCGCAAGACAAATCCGACCAAGAAATATGCAACTTAGGCATTAAAGTTTATTTTGATGTTCATTATATTGATTTTATTTATTTTAGGCTGACAGCTTCCAGCATCGTCAGCATTAAACTATACAATTAAATAACGTCTAATTTATTTCTTAAATAATACAGTATGAAAATGTTATTTATGCGTTAAGAACATGTTGAATCTATGTGAAAAGAGCAGAAAGTCACAAGCCTAGCCCTGCTGTATTTACGTGGCAATTCGGGATATCAGTTGACATGACCTGCAAAACAGCAATAATTTTTTTTTACTGATCGAGACCAACGCCATGAAACTAGCGAACTTTGTTTTTACATAATTAATTAACCAAACAATCTCTTTTTTAAATAAAAGTCGTACAGCAGACCTTAGGTTTTTGATTTGCCTACGAGAAAGCATTTTATGCCAGACAACAGCTTTGTTCAGAGACGAGCTATGTTTGTGGAATCAATTCAAAAGAAAATATGTTTGACGGTTAAGGTCATTATAAAATGACATATTTAATCAAATTAAATAAGTATTACATACCGGTACCCTGAATTGTTACATTACAACAATGAAAGGTGATAAGAGTAAATTTTGATTGCGCAAAGGCGGGGAGCGAGAAAAGGCGACATAATATAATAATAAAATCATCAAACATGAGGGTGTGGTAGGTGGGATTTTCAAGGTAGAATAAATGGACAAGTTGTAAACCTTGACCTGTCGTCTCCACTGGGCCAGAGATCGAAATGAAGAGAACTTGCTCGCCAGCTGTAGCCATGGTAGCGACCACACTAGCTCCCCTTGCGGCTCACCACACTGTGTCACAGAGGTCAGGAAAGTTAAATAAACTACAGGGGAGGTAATCCGTGTTTGCCTAAACCTAATTATAGTTGCACCATAATCAGCATTGTTCTGTTAATGTTGATGACGAATTATATGCAACATGTATAGAACTCCGTTCTAGGGACTGTGAACTGTACGTCATACCTTCAAAAGCTGATGTGCGTACAAAAAACGTGCGATGTGCAAACCTGAAGAGTCTTACAAAAGAACACTTTTGCACTTGAAAAGAGGTAATTTATTATTCTTCTGTCATTTGATACACTGCAATGGCCGCCATGAATTCCTAATAGCCTCATCTTAATATTTGTTTCATACCTCCGACAACTGTTCAATTGGAACGAATGCCACATCCGGTGTAACTAATAAAGTGCTAACGGGTGTACAGTAAAAACGAAACTTACACCGTTCTGCATAGAAATTTCCACTTTCGAAGCCAGCAAGCTTTTAAGCATCAAAACAAAAATCGATTCTTTGTCATTTCTTATCTTCCCGACAAGGATTGAACATTGAAAGTTGCGGCCTCAATTTCTGTGCTTATTTGTCGGAATCTGGATTTTGGCGAAGCCTTCGTAAAGCGTTATGTTTTAATTTAAGCTAGAACATTTTCCAATTTCGTTTATCAACACTATATTACGGGGATAATTTAGTTTGCTTTGTTCTGGTCGTTTATAATATTAAGGAATACAGTCAAATATTATTTGACCTGGACCAGCCTTGCAAAATTCTAGATGTAAAATAAGCATTGTTAAGTTTAGTTTTCAAAGATGCTTTAAAAGGATTGAAACATTTATATGTTGCGATCACAAACATAAAACCTGGCCTGTATCCAATGAATTCCCCCTAATAGATACATTTTAAACAGCAGTAAAAGTGTCTGACATTGAAGCTCGCAATATTTGGGTTTGGTTCGATACCAACTATTTTGATTGATTAATTGTAATTTTTTTCTTCTTCGTGGCCTTACTTCATTTCCCTAATGCCTAAATGTGACAGCCCACTTGGTGAGATAACCACCCGCCATGGACAAACGGACAAACCAAACATAACAATGAGAAGGAGCAAACACAAAGTGCAAGAGGAGACTTCAATACGATTGATTACACAAACAGTGGTCGAGAACATACAAAGTGAAGTCGACCATTATTTATTTTTGAAAGAACAAACACGTTTGAAAGGACTGAGTGATAGAATGTGAAAACTTTCTAACGCTGTTGTTCATTTGACACTAATAACCACTTATATTAGATAACGTTACGCCATTTTTTCTTGACAATTCTGGCCATTTAGATAATTCCGTTCAGTCAGTCTGTCTGTTCACGTCTGTTTGGTTGATTTTGTCCTAAAGTCGTACTCAAAGAGTATTTCACTAAACTGGCGAAGGATTGTCCATTTCGCTCTGCCCCGTGCTTCAATACCGTGGAAACCCGAGCGGTTATCTAGTACAAAAACACCCACTCGCCAGAACCTATTAACGCTGCTTGAAGATTGTCGATCTACTTAAATTGGTTGTCTGTAGAGAATTTATAGGCACAGAGACGGCTGTCCGTTCTTCTTAAGACAAAGATAGAATCCTATCGAGTGTCTGACATTGTAGAGGCTTTCTGCTAAGACGTGGTTTAGAATGGCATGGAACTATTTAATTCCACACCTGTTAGGCCTAATATATTAATTAACTAATGGATAAGAAAGGGCTTCTGGCTTTAATTGTCCTCCATCCCTTTGGTATATGTTTATCGTTTTCATTAGATAAATGAAAAGAGGTACCACTTGGTCTTGGGTCTTTGGATCGATTTGCGGCATTCGACAAAATAGAACGTGCTTCAAAGAGTGTCAATATATGCATATATGCCATCAAATTGGCTGGCTATGTGTAAGGTGGCAGTTTTACACAAACTGTCCAGGACTACATTCATGATTACGGTTTCACAACCCCATTAATGATTGTAAATTACTCAAAGTTTTAAAAGACAAAATTAACAATTTTTATATCCAAATAGCTAAAAAAAAAAAAAACACTCAATGTAGCGTTAACCCTAATCAATAAATCAATCAATCCACCGATGGCCCTCGCGGATTCGAACTACGTTTCGATACAGTGTTATGTGTATTAAAATAATAAACCGAATTACACCCCCAGACTAACTGAAATAACGTTGAATGTGGTATAAAACACTAATCAATCAACCAATATATCAACCAAATGACCCTGTTGATTAGAGCAACAATTTCTTACAGTGTTCTTCATATCTTCATAATTAACTCGATTACACTGAATGTGGCGTAAAACTAAATGAATCCGTGTATCGTTAGGCAAACTACAATAGGTCAGGAATTTCCAAGACAGCATATTAAATCTATCTTGTTATTATATCGATACTTTCCAAGAAGGAATAATCTGTTTCAATTTGAATTCGTGTTTTCTATCGGCCGTGTTAATAGGCTTAATGACCTGGTAAACTTTGATTGGAACCAATCAAATAGCTGGGCTCTTGTCTAGACTAAGGTCAAGCTTCGAAATTGAGGCTGCTACCCTTCTCTAAGAAGAGGTGAATTGCTTAATGGGAGTGTCATTTAAGTCGATGAATTGATTGTTTTACCTATAATAGAGAGAGATGATAATCACAGTTCAGAAGAGCCATTTACTGTAAAACTTTCATTCTTCGATTTCTCGCAGAGTTCTTGGAAATAATACATAATAGCTTCGTTACATTTCTCCGTGTAAAGGAGGTAAACATAGACTTTAACAAAGGCAAATATATTTGATAACGGTCGACTCAAACAAAAGTAACCATAAATAATTGTTTGAAAGTAACAAATAATAAAATAAATACACAAGTACACGGTATTGTATTTACATTCTACATTTGTCTGACCGTTGCTTGGTGACAAAGCCGAACAGTGCTTTATTTAAATCACTCTGCAAGGTCAGGGACTATTATCTGTATTTGACAAGTCTTCTTAATGCGGTACAATACTGGTGAGATTGATAATTGTCTTGCATTCGGAACCACAACCAACCAACTATCGGCTGTACATTTATTTGAGTCACTTGTAGAATGTTTTGTAATTTGTACTATATCTACCGATTGTGCTGCATGTATATGTTTGTCTAGTCATTTCTGTATATGTGCTTAATATCCCTGATTGACACCAGTAAATCACATTATGAGACAAACCCGTATTTTCATGGCGAAAATCATTCGCTTGA
Organism: Mopalia ciliata; assembly: GCA_034783835.1. Classification (NCBI taxonomy): domain Eukaryota; kingdom Metazoa; phylum Mollusca; class Polyplacophora; order Chitonida; family Mopaliidae; genus Mopalia; species Mopalia ciliata. The sequence goes on from JAVFBW010156655.1 coordinate 4,338, forward strand.
TTGGGGGCGCCACAATTCAAAAAAAGGATGTATGTATGTTTATTTGGGTGTATGTTGAACATCAGTATTTTTGTGTCGTCCGAATTGAGCTGTCGGCTAATTTCGACAAAATAAATCGGCTGTAAAATATGCACCTTATGTTTCATATGTAAATCCAGCAGTATGTATTCATTTGAGGGTCAGCTATAAGTGTATTTCATCCATGATGTCTGGGTTGGGTGGATCTATGTGGAGCAAGTAAGACATTGTCGGCACGCTGACCAAGATAAGCGGAAGAGTATGTATTGGCCGATTTCCTTAGCCAGTCTGTTAACGTGTGTTGAACACCAGAGAATAGACAAACAGTACATGTACCACTCACTTATCCTACCCATCATCACATCAGTAAATCAACAGATGTACGACTTACTCAGACAAGCTCCTCGACTTTCCGTCTGTAAATGTAGTCTTCCTGGTCTACCATCGATTACAAACACACTACCAGGACAAACCAAAGCAGTAAATGCTAATAAAGCCATTTCTAAATCCTCTCAATCCCGTCTTCCTGTCTTTCCACTTAGCAGCATATACACGGCTAGAACTACATTGTAGTTCACCTGCTCAGAACGAGGCAAATGCTTGTGCCAGTTTTTCATTAAAGGATGTTACGAGGGTTGATATTTAAAAAACACCTTAATTCCTCGTTCCAATGACGGTGTACAAATGTCACTTTTGTGTTGAAAATTAATAAATGTTTCAAGTCTCTGTACAAATGTGTACATACACTCACTGCTTGCATTCAAAAAACATCTTCTCTTCGGTGGAATTAGACCCCCCCAGAGATGCCCGTAAGGTATCGTGTAGATTAACCATCTCCCGACAATATATATTTCATGTGTTTTTTGTTGTTGTTGATATAACCTGTTTTATATATACTCATTCCAAAAAGAAACTTCACACTCATAAATTTCTAAATATTTTCTTGAAACTTAATACAAGGGATATTATTAGAGGTAAATGCGTTTTAAAAGACACCATGACACACAGCAGCTCCGATGTGCACAAGCATGCAGCTCGTATGAGCATACATCAAAGATAAAGCATGTTTTCTTGTGTTCCTAGTCACGTGACCTTTTATGAGACATGTGCAATTGAGCCCACGTTAGCACAGTAGAGTGACATCTCTGGAAAACAAGTTCTTACAGTAAAGTATCCGTTGATCTGCAATGCCACGACTGTCAAACATTCAACATGTACGTGCCATTGGCATGCGGAATACAGGAACGTCGGTCACTGACGTTGCCAGGGTTATGGGATGTGGTTAACGGGCTATCCATGATCTTCGTGCTGTGCTATAATGTTTATCAAATTGTATCAGTTGGCTCGTATTGAGTTAGACAGTGGTCCAAATCTAAGCCACATTCATCCTTCCCAATACCACAAATAAATACACTATAATTTCTGTTTGCTCAGAATAACCTGTAGCATTGGATGCTAATCAAGCCGTTTCTGAAATCAGTTTTCGCGTTTCCATGGTTAATCACCTACACACTGGCCGCACTAGGTTTTGATTTTGTTTAAGACGTGCCCGTTATTCATCGTGTTTTTATCATAATCGACCAAGCTGTGAACATATCTGTTACCGCGAGAAAACGTGATCTTCTCGCCACTACTCGTGACAGGTTAATGGAAAGTCTCCCCAATACGTGTTGAGACAGCTCCTTCAACACGTATAAAACACGCATGAGCTGAAATAATAATTTTTGTCTTGCTTCACAGAATCCCGTTTATAGGGTCGATAATCTATTAAAGCGTTTTGAACCCTTGTAAAGCCATGGGTAATCAGCAAACGCTTTCTTAAAAAAAAACAAGTACATGATTAACATCGTTTTTGATAAAAAGGTTTGCAAAAATTTATAGAATGGCACGTGGAAAGATTTCCTGGCGAAATCTGAGGAACAGCAGGCTTTAGGATTTATCGAGTTAAAATGCCTCCTAGAACGAATTGGTGAAGATCGAGGACGCAGCCAAAGGAAACACATTTGGGACGATGGCTTCTTAAGAACATAATATCACATATGTTATTGATACAAACAAACAATCTTTCGTAGCACACAAAAACATAATAGCAATTTGTTAATAAGAAAAGTGGAAGGATTGTCCAAATTGTTGTTGATTCTGTTTATTAAAGTGGCACATATTTAACCAGCGACAATGATGGTCTAAGTATTCGCCGATTCTTTGGAACATACCCACGTTTAATTATTTAAATTGCGTCAATCTGGTAATGTATCTAGCTTGTATGAATTGGACATTATTCTGTTGTGAGGAAAAAACCCGCGTGTAACTGTTCAAATTGCATAAAAGACTACTTTTAATGAATTGAGGATTATTTTGTGCTGGGCTTGGGGTCGCAAATGATATCAACAGCGTTTCCCAGCCCAAACGATTTACATTAAAAACTTAACCATTTGACAATTCCACTAAAGTGTTACCTAATGTTCGGTCATAACCCACCTACCCTAGTCAATAACACACCACTTAATCAACAACAGACAGATGAACCTTCTTGACGTTCCTTTGGTAAATCTGGTCTTTCTGGTCAGCCATCGATTATAAAGACGGCAATCAGGATAAACCAAACCAGTGAATGCTAATATGGTCATTTCTAATCCCTCAGAATCCCGTCTTCGTGTCTCTAAATATCACAGTTGCCACCCAGTACCCAGTAATTCTTTCCGACAGCATTAAGACATGTTATCAGACATGTAAGTTTGATCAGAGTAATCCTTTCCATTTATTTCAACATTAAAGCACCGGCCAATAGACGTTTGGGTTTCTGATTTATGTAAGAACCGACAATCAGTTGTTAACTAGGTGCCAGCACAAATTTAACTATTATGTTCGTCATTCAGGGAATACCGGGATTAATTATTTCTATTAAAAAGAGTTTAATGTATTACTTGATGTGTAAGACACCCAATATAATTGTATAATTCGTTGTGGTTGTTTTTCTAATATATCAATTTATAAACCAATATGTTATCACGAAAAGACGACATGTAATTCATCTCTACTCTTTACACAATAATCAATCCAAAAAGTTTTATTTTGCTTTAAAACTATGTTTTACCTATGACTTAGAGCTGTTCATAAACTATGATAACTCTAAGAAAATCTTCTTGCGGAGAAAAACCTTCTTGAAAACATAACAACCGGATTAACATCTTATTGAGTTGAACTGACAGATTATGGAATATTAATAAAAGAGCATAGAAGTAATAAAGGAGGTGCCGATGATTTGGTCACAGGCACAGCACGATAATTCGGCTTAGATTTCAGATCTAAAGCTGTGGGGTACTGACAGAGTCAGGAGAATTTGAGCTCAGCTAGCCTCGGGACATAATGAATTCCATTTCTCGTTCTAAGTTAACAAAACTATTTGTATTTTCGACAACATGCCGTCGTATGTATAAAACTAATCGCAAAAGCATCGGGGAGACTTTCAACATATTGCAGTAATGAATGGTATTGTTTAAATAACTTCATATTGACGCCTTAACAGTGAATCCGGATATTTCCAGTAATCATATAAGTTCATGGAACTTGAAGTACAAGTTCAACTTAAAAATTGGTCAAGTAACATTTGTATACTGCAAAAAACACAAAGTTACATACTATGTCTCCTCAGAAGGCCTGTTATCTTATACTGACCAGACATTTTACACATCTGTTGCCACGACAATACGTGACCATCTCGCCACTACCGTCTACACGTTAAAAGAAATCTTTCACAGTACGTGTGTCTGGAGTCTCCTTCAATGCCTAAAAAAGAGCATCAGATCAGATAGTCTTTTTTCGCATTCTTTTGTAATATCCTTCTAAAAGTCTCGATAACATTTCTAAGTACTTAAGAATATTTGTTAAACCAGATGCAATCAACAAACGCCTTTTTGAAAACACAAGAACGTGTTTAAGAATATATTGATTGAGTTAACAAATTATTCAATATTAATAGACTAACACGGAGTGTGTTGATAGTTTGTTTGGGTTGAAACACGAACATGGCTTTTGCCGACTTCTTAATTCAATTGGATTAATTACTTCAAAGACAACGCTGTGATAGAGAAGGAACGGACCCAGAGGCAAAATATTCACGACAACAGCTTCTTCAAAACATTCACCTCAAGCAATAATTCTATCTTGATGATCCTAAATCCAAGCCCAATTGTGAAATGTGGGACCGGGTGTACGACATCAAACACACATCGTTTGACTGTGGACATTGCCACTGTTCGGCAACAGTTCTATACAGTCACCTCTATGTAGGACATGTTTGACAACATTGCTGTAGATGTAGTCATCAAGTTTCTTAAACGGATCGGTGTGTATCATAAAATCAAGTTTTATGAATTATTTCATATTGTTAAAATTTGCCCAATTTTAAACACAATATTTCCAATTTGTATATCCAAATTTGATCTAAAATATATCGACATATTTAAAATGTTTAACACTTTTGTATGTTATATTTAGTTCATTTTGTTTCTCCTTTTGATGTTAACGGCCAAGGGCGCTTCTGATTGGAGTTGTCTTTAATTGTTGATAATAAAAAATAAATTGCAAATATGTTCACACACCAGCGTAGCTGAAATACCGCTGAGTGTGGCGTAAAACACTAATTAATCAACCAATCAATCTTCAACACATAGATACAACGGATTTGTTATTTATTGAAAACAAGGTATTATTTAACAAACAATACTCCATTATAAGTGCAATCATAATAGTACTATTTTAATAGAATTATCAACCGATGTAAAGCAGCACATTGTAGATTTTGTAAGTAAACAGATATTTCTGTGACGTGTTTGTGCTGAGTCGTTTGGTGCTCTTTTCTATGTATTTGTCACTTGCCAGTGGCCTCGTTCGGGTTTTTTTTCGCTCTTTGAACCAACACGCTGTAATTCTGAGGTTTGGCGAAAAACCACAATCATGTAATCTTAAGATTATTACAAATACATGTACGACTAATTTAAAATATATGAATAAATATGTGTTGGTTTGATTGGGGATTAACGCTGTACTTAAGGTTTCTTCACTCATGTGACAGCCTGCCAGCCCAAAGAGTGAAGCAAACCACCCTCCACGCCACTAGCAACGAAGACAGAAAACGTAATACAAAGCCATCAGAAACAGATTGATTTCATCTTGTCCATTAGCTCTGAGTTTTCTGCCGTCTCCAAAACCCATCGCAAATAAATGTTTGGTGTAAGCACAAGAACAGCATTGTTAACTGCTCCACACAAATCTCTTGGAAGTCAAAGTACGATATATTATGTAATGTGGCATTTATTGAATTCGGTTTGTTAAACATTAGCACACCTTTTGTTTCATGTAAGTTTTAGGTGGCTCTTGATATGGCATTGTGAGTGTCAGAGGTCAATTGTGTAAATCCGTTTCTGATTCGTTGTGGAACATATGTCTACCATGTTGAGAGGTGCCACTTCTTAAACAAGGATATTTCACAATTACCAGAGTGTTTATTAGACTAAAGACACCCACTTTGTCAAATTTACAGATCATAATATATAAAAGGTCAAATTCATTGTTAATCTTTTTCGTCAATGATGATAAATAAATCATCGACATTGATAAAATGATTAACGTTATTGAATATTCGTTAATTTACTAGTAAATCGAACATAGATTTAATGTTACGTTGGAAGTATAAAGCTTCACAGGAGAGACAGCATGACATTTTATTCTTCCACGACCACTATTAAGACAGAGCTTCAGTCTGGCTTTGCCGATGTAGTTGAAATCTGTAAACATATCACTGTTATTGCAACCAGCTACAACAAATACATTAAATTTAAAACAGATCGATTGCCAAACATAAATGTGACAAGGAATAGTAAAAACGTAATTAAATTTCTGAGCAATTCGCATCTCTTTGTCGCTAAAGTGCTGCAATGTTTAGATAAAATACACTCCTGGGAATAATCAGATATGGAAAAAACACCCCAAAAAACAATGATATTCAACTGGGTTAAAATATTAAAAGCAAATTAAAATGTCCATTATCTCTAAAATGCTTCAATGCAAATCTTATTCCAACCATTTTATGAAGATTCGTTTCAATTAAAATTAGAGAAAGCAATATTTTGTTTTGGATTGAAATTTTATGTTTCTGTTTCACAAGGGAATTTAAGCTAAAAAACAAACAACGTCTTTACAATGTCCGATCTAAAAGTTTATATGGCAGTATAGCTTCTGATTTGCACTCTTTTACTTCCTCTTCTGACTTGAACATGACTGAGAAAAGTTCTGTTTGTATGGTCACATGAATTTAGGTTGTGACGGCAAAGAGTTGGCTGCCCAGTCCTTTTGACAAGTAGCTTCTGGTTGTAGACGGGACAACCTGTGACCATCTGATCGTCATTCTTTTGCGGATTTATTATGTGGACCAGGACGAGCGTCATTTTCACGAATATTCTAACCACACCATTCAAAAACCTTTTTGCAAAGACACGACTACTAGGTATACGTTGTATTGAATGTAGGCAGGCCAAAGTCACGTTAAGGACTCGTTTTGGTTTCGACTACCGGTGCCAAGCCTCGTTTTGGTTACATGCAAAATGTATAGGACTAGAATTTTGTTTGGTTGTCTTGCCTTTGAAAAAGCAAAATTACTAATTTTATTTAATTTTTATTATAAACAGAGCTCATTAAAATAGTTTGCCCACCTGAGGTTTTTTATTTTAACTTTTTGTAACCTCTTATGGAAAGAAAATCCGTCAGCCCACAACAAAGAAACACCCGTTAAACGCTATCGGCGTGATTTGACGACATGGTTATAGAAAACGAACGAAATTAACTCAAATACACAAAATATACCTGTAAATACAAAGGGAATATAAAACTTCTTAAATAATGATATAAAGATGGGTTATAATATTAAAGGGACAGAACTCTTCCATCAACAACATTGGACTCGATTTGTTTATAGTGACGATGCAGATTTTAAGGACATGCTTATCGATGCACAGAACAGCAAAATCGGTTATTTTACGAATTTTTAAAAAGAAACGTTTAGCTTAAATGTCAAATTCGGCTTAAATCCATGGTATTTATCGACTTAAGTATTAGTTCATGTGAGTTGTTTGTGTTAATTGTTTAATAGATGGTTGGAAATGGAGAGAAAAGTTTTAAGACAGAACTTAAAAAACAAGCCTGGCACCAAAACTCCAAACCACGCAGATTCCCCGCGACCCTTCTTTTTCCCATTGCGTGTAAAACGACATAAATTACATCTGTATTATCCATCGCGATTGGAGCCGTGGATTTTCTACTCAAGTATGCAACACAGATAACCCCTGTACCTTCTCATGCTGGCTACTACAAGATTTGGCTCCAACAATAACCGGGGTGATTTTCACGAGTTCCCCTCCCGGTTTTCCGACGTTTTTGAGTTAGGCATCGTGAGAGGCAAACACTCCGTCATCACATAATCGAACCCCCTTGATAACTAACGTTATACCCCGATCAATAACAAACAAATATATATAAATATCACGGTGTTATA
>JAVFBW010156666.1:0-11904 GCA_034783835.1 Mopalia ciliata
GTGACTTGAACGTACAATGTAAACGCATCACTGGGCCCGGCACGCTCCACTCGGCTAACTGCGCATGCGCCTTACCGCAAACAGACTCTCCCGTTATGACTTTGGTAATTAACCAACCACAACATCAGATGGATGGTTTGAATACGGATATGGCGTCTTTTTTTTTAATGTGTCGACCTAGGAAAGCGATTTAATTCAATTCAATAGATTTTTTAATCTTCCTTTAATTTTCCTTTTAACGGATTGTTTTCTGCAGGAGTTACCGGTGGTGGGACAGTAATATCGTCAGTCTGTTTCGGAGTGACCAGTATTAACATTGATTTGAGATACATCCCGATTACAAAATGGCCGGCAGTGACAAGGACTACAGCTCTGTGCCCACTTCCGAGAAAGAAGGAGAGGAACATCCCCTGAAGCAGTCAAAGGAACACAAAGAAAATCGCAGTTCAGGTATTTTACAGTCCAAGATTTTTCGAATAGGATGTTTAATTTTTGTATTTGTTATCCTCATTGTGGCTATTGTCGTCATCGTCATCAAGATGAAATCTGGAGAACCGGACAAAGCAGCAAAAGTTGTCATCGATTGCTTTAAAGTTGAGGGGTTGAAATCCAAAGATGCTTATGTCTTCCGTGGTATTCCTTACGCTGAACCTCCTGTGGGAGATCTTCGATGGAAACCGCCAAAACCAATCCAGCCTGGTACGGGCTCCTGTGACAACTCCACGATCGATGCAAGTAAATTCGCAGAAATGTGTTCTCAAACGAGTCTCTTGGATTTTAAAACGTATTCGGGATCAGAAGATTGTCTTTATCTGAATGTATGGACGCCGACACTGGATCCCGCTCAAAAGCTGCCTGTCATGGTCTGGATCCACGGAGGCTATCTTATATCAATGGATGGAAACTTCCCGACATATAGTCCTGATGAGGAACTAGCCAAGGAAACCAATATTGTTTATGTCAGCATGAATTACCGTTTAAATGCCTTTGGTTTCATGGCATTGGACATACTCTCAGATGAATCCGAAAAGAAGACCTCTGGGAATTACGGCTTAAGAGATCAAATCCTCGCTCTAGAGTGGGTGCAACGAAACATTGCAGTCTTTGGAGGAGACCCCAATAGGGTAAGGAAGGGATAAGTTACTACACCATAAGTTGCCAACATTGTGAGCTTTCAAATTCATGTTATGTCTAAGTCTTTACTTTCCTTATAATGATTTTACCTCTTAGTGTTTGGGGGCAATATTGAAATGATGAAACTACAAAGTCCCAGCTACGAATTGCTTTCCATTCTATATACATATTTTCTCTTATAGGTAACAGTTTTTGGTCAGAGCTCCGGAGGTACAAGTATAAACGCCTTGCTGGCAATACCTAAAGCTAAGGGTCTATTCCATGGTGCCTGGTCTTTAAGTTCTTCACCGGTTTTCAATAAAACATTGGCAGAAGCTTCTGAAGATAATTTAGTGTTTCTGAAGAATGCAAATTGTACAGACACTGCCTGCCTGAGAAAACTAAGCTCAGATGAAGTGTTAAAGGCGGTCCCTTGGTTTGAGTATCCCAACTGGGCAATGGTGGACCTAATGGACCTTCCAGTAAGCGGTGGTTTTGATGGAGCATTGCCTGTCATTGATGGTAAGAATGAATTATTGCTCGATATACAGTCGGGTACGGTTATACGCAACTCGGTGAAACGAATAATCGCATAAAGACATAGAAACTCAAAGTACCAAACCATTTCGTATCTTACTCCATATTAAAGAGTCCGCTTATATGCATATCGTTTAAAGGAATAAATCGGAGATAAGCATAGCATCTGTGGGTTTTTTACAATCCTAACATTCAATAATCGCATAAGACAACATCTTTGCAATGGCCGTCGATACGGCGGGAACCCAGCTGCATCGTTGATACTACCGGCGTTTTATTCCGGCTTGTATGTGGCTTCAATTTAATAATAAGGCACGATCTGCATTTATGATTAGAATTTAGTGATAACAGTTGCATTAAAACCGCGATAAAATGAACACAGATGTATTACGGTATACATTGGCGTTCAGCTAAAATCATTCAAACGGGAGTTCACCGTTAGTCTAAACATGTCCAGACGAAAAGATTAACCTTTTTAAAATTGTGAACTGCTTCAAAAAAGCTATGTTTACCGTAGAAACTGCATCGTCTGTACCGGTACATCCTTCTGACAATGATTTTGTTGAAGAAATAGACGATACAAATCCTTATACACAATGCAAATTATTCAATTAGGCAAACGTTTATCCTCTTTAATAAAGCTGTACAAAAGCTATTTTTTAGTTTCGTTTTTGTTTTTTTTATTTGTATCAAGAAATCTTGTTAGTTGACATTGTTTACTATCGCAAGCCGTTCAGATAGATCGCTCGGTAACCTAGCCAACACAATGCAGAGTAAAGAGAGATACCCTACTCCCCATTCCATCAACACGGTTTATCGAAAAGATCGGTTAATTGCATAACAACACGTGGCATTTTGGTTATGCAATATAGCGGGTTCGACTGTATAACCATAAAACCATTCAGAAAAGTAAATCCGAAGAAGAAATTTAATCAATTCCTGTTAATAGTCTCCATATGTTGACAAGCTTATATTGGTCTAAATCTAGAGATTAAATAGAACTTTGCCGTTTTTATGAGCTATTTTGCACAGTTTCCAGTTGATCGCTACAATAAGATATGAACAAACTTCAATAATGACGAGGTAGCACCTTGGAGACAAACCAGCTTCTTCAGGTCTAACCGTGTATTTGAGGTAATTTCGTGTGTTCCTTACAAATCGCGCCGATAGCGTTTAACATGTGTTGTTGCTGCGGGCGGGCTGACAGATTTTATTTTGATAAGAGTGTTTAAAAGTTTTTAAAAAATCTGAGGCGGACAAATTATTTGAATAAGCGTTTTTTACCGTGGAAATTAAATGAAATTACTTATTTTGCTTTTAGAAACCCGATACAACCAAGCAAAAATCTAGTCCTGTACATTTTGCATGTAACCAAAACATGACTTGGCACCGGTAGTCGAAATCAAAACGAGTCCTTAGCAAGACTTCAGCCCCCTATGGACAAATATAATGATTATGGGATTTTTCCGATATCTTCTGGTATGCCAATTAAATGCTTGCATGATAAATAGATTCTTTACAGAGGTCAGTATGAATATTAACGTCCAAACTTGATCAAATTACTTCACATCTTATGACTTGCTGGTGTCAATGATCGTCTAGAGACACTTTGGGTACCGTAAAACTCGAATCAATCAACCAGCAAACTTGATTGAGGGGGAGGGGGAGTCGCTGTTATGTGAGTAAACTCAGGTTGAAGAGTTAAGATACAAATCACGATACGGCTGTTATTTCAACCTCCCAAGTTTAACTATTATAACACATTGTGCTTAAACTAAATCTTTGTTTGTGTTGAACCCAATCTTTGTTTACAGGTGATCTCATCCCAAAAGTACCTTTCACAGCCTGGAATAATGGAGAAGAAACAATTGATGTTCCAGTCATAATAGGTATTGATAACAGAACATGAATAACGACACTATACCAATATTAAACACATGCACATACCATTAATTTTTATAAAGGTCATAAGTTCAATTACCGGGGGTCAGATGCAGACTTTTGTCTCTACACATGGTTGTTGAAGAGTCAGCCTCTGTAATTCAGTTCGTTAGAGAGCTTATCCTGTTAGTCCCAGCGTATGATTCCCGGTGAAGACGAGTAGACCTTTCTTTCTCTTCATTTTAAACAAATCTCAATGTCTACACAGTTATGGATATTTACTTATTTCTTTCATTTGGGTGTGTACTGCATCCGTAATTTACCATAAAGAACTTATGGAGTTGAGAACTACACACTTTTCTGTTTCCCTAACCTTCATCAAACACATTTTTCGGAACTGTTTTTGTTAATTTCTCATGGACATGACTTGTCTACAAAGAAGATTTTGAGCCTAATGGTGTATTAGTTCCTTTCTTATTTTTATAATCTATAGCATTTTGATCTGGGACTATTACTTAACGACCGTTCACAGGATTTAGTCCGTCTGTCGACCATCAGATATATGAGCAAGTCGCACACTGCGGCTCCAGCAATCGCGAGGGTGGGTTTTACGACGTTTCTTCACGGTTTTCCACCGTAATGAGGCAAGGTGCAGTGTGAAGTTGACACTCCGTCGTGATATAAGTAAAATACCCTTGAGTACGACGTTAAACCCCAATCAAACAAACATTACTTAGCGAGGAATTGGTCTTTACAAAATGAAGGTTGCTGTAGGACATTCCTCGCCAAATCATTAAGCTTACTTTTATCATTTTGTTGATAGTATTCCTTGTTCTGTTTTTGATTTCTTATTTGGTTTATTTGTTTGATTTGTTTGTTTGTTTGTTATTTTTTGTTTTTTTGTTTTGTTTTTTTGCTTTTATTATTATTAGAACTAATGTTATCGCCGATGTAACCATCTCGTCAAAAGCACTGGTTTGTAATTAACTCTGTTATTCAGGCAACACAGCACAAGAAACGGACATTTTGCCCACGCCCATTGATATCAAAACTTGGAACAAGACGCTGTATGAAACCTACGTGAGAACAAAACTGGACACATTCGGACCTCAGATCAGTAAACGGGCCTTAGAACTCTACCCTTTTGTAAATGGTAGCAGCCCCGAATCTCTCCTGATGTCGATGACGTCAGATGTTCGAATAATTTGTGCTACAGCTCTTCTGTCTCAGGCCATGGCAAAGCCACCAGGTAGCAAGCCAATTCATACGTATGTGGCTACAGCCAGGCCCTCCTCAGTCGTTTCCTACTTAGGGTTCCCCTTTAAACCAGAATTTGCGTTTCACTGCATCGATAGCTTCGCGTTTTTTGGCAGCATGAAGGACTACTATCCATTAAAAGAATCCGATCGTGCATTTCAGAGAGTTCTTCGAAAAGAAATTTTAAGTTTCGCCCGAACTGGCAATGTGAGCAGCCCAGAATGGCTCCCCGTTCCAAACTCCGTAGCGATACTGGACACAACATTTTCTGTGGTGGATTCTTACCAGAAAGAAAGATGTGAATTCTGGATGTCGAATGGATTTTTCTCATATAGCTGGATTAATTGAGGTATACACATTAAGTTGGCTTAATCATCAATACTACCTTGCGCCCAGGAAGTACAGAAGTATATATAGAATAAAAAATGTTCATGGATTTGAACTCTCAATCGCCTATGGTAAGCTGTTTCATCACCTCTACCTTTATTTTACATATGTTGAATTAATAATGCTTCCATTTTAGTTATGTACAACTCTTTTTCACAAATTTGAAATTCTTTTTTACTTATGTTAACAAGATTTGACTTGTGTGAAAAACTATTTCAGATATGTAAAATAAAAAAGGAATTCTACACATGAAGAATTATTTTCATCAAATGTAACATTCTTTTCAGTATATGTGAAATCTTTCGGGGGAGCGGTCGTGGCGTAGTGGTTAGCGAATGCGCTTACTAATCTTACTTCGATGTACCGTTCACGGGATCGAGTCCGTCTGTCGACACAAATGTATATGAGTGAGCCACACGATGTTGCTCTGGCAATCGCCAGGCTGGTTTTACGAGGTTTCCTCTTGGTTTTCCATCGTAATTAGGCAAGGGACAGTGTGATTTGAACAATCCGTTGTTATATAAGTGAAATAGCCTTGAGTACCACGGTAAACCCCAATCAAACAAACAAACAATCTTTAAGATTGCATCTTGCTGGATTCTAACTGTAGATTGCTTTCCTCTGAAATATTGCTAAACCGACACTGGAGGGCTTATTGGTTTTATTTTGCTGGAAAATCATATTTGCTGCAGCCCTTAAGTGTTTCGGGCTAGAATGTTTATTCACTGTTGCTGATTGATCGCCCTTTCTCGAGAATGCTTTGTGATTGCTTGTTGTTGTGGTACGTATTCTTATCCTTACTGCAACTTTTTTCAGAGTTTTTTTTAATTTTATTTCTTATTTTTTAGTTTTCTTTTCAGCCGTGGCGGGAGAAATGTGGGTGTATTTTGTATAGAACACTGTATTTGTATGTACGCACATCGTCGTTTTAGACCTCACCTTAACGTTTTCATGTGTTTTACAGTGTTAATGTCATTGGGGATGAGCCCAGCTGCCACCATTTAAATCACCTAGCATTATTACCACTTTTATCTAAACTTTGAGATTTTTTCCATTTGACAAAAAGATAACGAAGACAAACAAATGTGTTGTATTGTAAATCCAAATCAAATTACCACAAATTACCATGCATAGTATTCCTATACTCCTCTCATGTAGTGTTTTATTATTTTTTTAATTTTTTATTGTTTTGCTAACCATCATTCAAATTTTGTTCATGTATTTTTTAGTTGCATCAATCATATATTATATTCAGATATAGACTACATAGTCAATTTTATATATTTCACAGAAAATCATTTTCAAATTTATTCAATACAATATAGTCTCCTAACCATTTAGCGGTTTAGCATCTCCATATAAATACTCATTGGCAGTATTTGAATAATGCTTTTCTTTTTATTCTCCAATCATACAATACATGTTGAGCATGTTGATATGAGATTTAAATATTTACCACATGTTTCGTATTAAAACTATTGCAGCTGTTCTCTGTTACATTTGTTTTTTAATATTTTCTCTGGTGTTATACAAACACTGATATTTGAGAATGGAACATCGTGATATGTCAAGCGGCTCGAGACATTTTACATCAATTGTCGAGATCTGACAAATCATGATGTTCTATTTGCAAATCATCGTCTTAGCCAAGAGTTTTATTCCGAGCTACTCTGCATTGAGCCGTTGTCAGATAAATGCATATAAATAGAATAACAGCTACGCCCCTTTGCGTATAAAATGACCAAGTTTCGCGTTAAAGAGCTTGTAAGTTATGTTGAATATTATACTCTAGTTTTGACAATTTCTTTAACGTTGTAAATCACTATTTGAGTATATATGGAGAGTTGGTCTGTAGGAGTGGGTACATACGCAATACACCCATTGAGTTGGTTGAATATCCCGAACATATTCTTATATAACATATCGACAACATTTCACCCACTGTCATTATTGACTGTCGCTGTCATTTTTACCTTCGAGTCCTCTGGTAACATAATATCTGATTGGTTACGTATAATTCACACACATCCAATCAATTGCTTGTAAACCGAGTCCAATTATATGCTAATAATCCGCCAAGGGTTGCAATGCAGAGTTTTTCGGGAAAAAACTATTCGTTAACGAAGATGTTCTCAAATATACAATACCCGTTTCTTTATACCGAATGTATTCGTTCGGATTTTATTACTGATAAACATTATAGCGAGAGATACTTATATTCTCACAGTCTGTGAACGTATACACTGCCTATGTTTAACAAGATTCACTTGACGAGGTAGACGTCTGCGTTACTGCATATTGTTTACAGAAGCGACGAGCATATATCTTTGACACTTAAACTAATAAGTATAATGGGGCTCTACTTCCAATTGATTGCAATCGTAGGAACTTCTACGCATCCAATCAGATGTTGTGTTATTAGAAGACTTGGCTAGTGAAAATTGCGGCGAATGTAACTGTAAACCACGGGAGTTACCTAGAACCTTGGTCGTTAATTTTATCCGCCAGATGGCGTAGCTGACATTCTAATTGTACATTAATTATCTGCCAAGGGTTGAAATGCAGAGTAGCTCGAAATAGTAATCCATGGCTAGAGAAGATGAAGGGGAACATGACGCCGATCTGTTTGTGGTGTCTGTATGGCGTCCTATAGTGTCCTGTATTTGTCCCTTCTTGGATTTGTTTGTTGCCAGTAGTGTCGAGGGTGGTTTCCTTCAACCATCGGACTGGAGCGTCGTCATAAAAGTAAAATACGACATGTCAAGTACGACGATAAACCCCTTTCAAACAAACAGTCCATAATTATACAATTTCTGGATAACCACTTCTTGTCTTGTGAAAGAACACAACGTTTCGATACATATGCCTGTATCGTCATCAGGTGTAAATTGACTAAAGAAAAATAGGTGAGGTAGAAGCTTTATACCAGTGTCAGTAGTTAAATGCACAAGGTCTGATAGTCTAGTGAACAGTGTGTACCACAACCACAGATAAGATATCTAACATGTATAATAAGAGGATTAAGGTCCAAAGTAACTACCTAAGCAATACACTTTCTGGAGTTAAGAAATAAATAATCTGTGCTGGCACCATAGAGATGATGACGTGGAAAAGTAAATTCTATCGTTAGTTGATATATAAAGATGTGCAAGAAATCTGTAAGAAAAACACAAAATTAGTAGTATGAAATTCATATGAGAAACACATAAGTGAATATGGTACTGGAGGGGAGGTGAAAGGGTAACTAATGTTAGAGCACTCTATCATAATCGAACGACACCTACATGAAGAGCAGCAGACGGATCCCAACTTCAGGCTTAATGAGAGTCTTAGAAAGTTGGCAAAGGAGGTAACACATTTATCTAACGTGATTTTACTAGGACGGACGCGACTCTCGGCCGTTCTGACGTGAAACATCTTGGCGAGCCAATGTTAAGACTTGGGTGTCTTAACCTTGGCACATTACATACCTCTATCGTGTTATCCGAGTCAAATAAGGGCACGTAATCTTGCCCGATCTGGGGTTTTCCCTTAAATCCACTGGTCAGCGATAGGAGTCAAAGACCGAGGGAAAATAATGACTGAAGGCAGTGCCCGAAAGCAACTTATAAACATGATCAAGAACAGATTTTCTGTTTAAATGATATCTAAACCCAGTCGTTCTATTTCTTGGAGTCTCATTTTGTAACGATCGAGTACCATTTAACTTTTCAACACTAACGGGCTGTAGGCCTTCGCAAAAGCATGGAGGTAACAAACCGATGGTTTTAATAAAACGTTGGGGCCCGTGGCCGTGCCTCAGTGGTAGCGAGGTTTCTTCCCGGTTTTCCACGTCTATAATGCTTTGTGCAGTGTGAAGTGGACAATCCGTAGTCATATAAGTGAAATACCCTTGAGTACGACGTTAAACGCCAAACAAACAAACAATAATAAAACGTTGGAGACTGAAGGACTCTGAAGAACTATCAAAACAAATACACGTGACTGTTGTGCGATAGAGCGTCGCTTTTGAGCAAAAAACCGTTCCTATGTATGATTTGTTGTATATAGTACAAATGTTTTCCTCTGTAAGTACTCTTATAATAATGTAGCTCCAATTACGTCATGATCACAATAATAGCTTTCAGATATAAACAATAAACACGTGGATAGGTGGGCCATGTGAAATGACTCATTTAGAGATTATTTATAGTATTGAAATGTCCGACGGTCGAGGGATGTTCCGACATGCAATCATTGGTGCCAATGACACATAAATGTGTCTAAACATGTTTTGAATGAATAGTCATACACTTTTTAACTTTGGATAGGCCTAATATCAATTATTTCCACTGATAATCAGAACCCATATATGTAGAGCAACGGGTTTATTGTGCCATCCTCATATGTGAATGTACAAGAATATTACATTGGCAATATGGAAGCAAGAAATCTAAACAATCAAACATTAATTTCCAAATTTCTCAAAAGTTGCCGAATCGAAAAGATGCTGGTGTTAAACGACCCACCCGCTTTACATTAGGAAAGTGTTTATTATTTGCATGCGCGACAAGTGGGCATTTTAAAGGTGGCGATACCGTTTGGAAAACAGTTTGATCATATATGTTTGGAAAATACGTTTGAAGTGGAGTGTGAGATGGAAAGGATTGGTATGGATAACAACTTCTTAGTTTAGTGGACACTATGATTCTATCTCATTATAGAGACCTTTATCAAGTATGATTTTGTTTGAAGTGGGATGGTGACGTGTTCTTATGCCGGGGACACAGGGGTGATTATAATCGCCCGATCGCGGCGATTGTAACAATCGCCACGTGTGTTGAGGTCAGTTACGGCGATTATGATCACCTAAGTCGGTCGGCCGACCAGTCGTTCGGATCAAACATGTTTGATATTATCGGCTGATTTTTAATCGCCAGAGATTGATCCCCGAGTGACCTCCTGTGTGTTCATGCAATCCACTACAGCGAATCATTTCTGTTAAACCAATCCTTAAGTTCGAATTCTGCTCACATGACACACAGAATGGCAACTTCCACGAATGGATCCACGAAATTATTTTCCAAATACTTCTGTTCTCCCATCGGCGCCTACGTCTTAATCTTTTTTGACGAATAAATATATTTTCGTTTTAATTTTTGCCATATTGGACAAATCACGTGACTGATGTTGCCCTTTTCAAGGTAAAAAATACGCCTTATCGCTGTTAAGTCGCCACCTGTGTGCGCTCAAGTCGGCCGAAAAGTTTCGCAGGCTAATTGGCAAGCGATCAGATCGCCGAGATCGTGCGATTATAATCGCCCGTGTGTTCCCCACATTATAGTGTTCGTTTCATTTCGTTATTTAAAATTTGATTATTCAATTGCGAATTGATTAAACATTGTTTCTTAATTGTCTGAAGGATTTTAAAAAAGTAAAAGACCCCCAAAACACTAGTCGATATATATACATGTATACAACTAAATACATATAAGTATATAAACACTGATAGCTAATTATAATAATTTTGGTGAGTGGGAGAATTCACATGTTGGTAAATTTTCAACCAGAAAACGTACTAAAAATACCTTAATTTATTGGCGGGATTAAAGCCACAGAGGGCTTGATCAATCCCATATAACAGTAGTTTATTATCGAAAGGTGCCACAATGGCCAATTTCAGATTCTACAAATATTTCGAATAGATATTTATATTGACGAGAAACAAAACTTTGCAGTCATACATAGGTTATATATGCCCTGTTCGCCGAATATCAGTCTAGATAGGGACAATTAAAATTTTTTGTCAAATTTCGATTACTTAATTTTCTTGATTGATTGAATTTAAAAGAATGAAAAACAAGGGTTTAATGTGGGGTAGGCAAAATGTCGGTACTCGCCATAGGAATGAAATTTATTTTACATAAAATACATACCTGGTTAAGTTTTAAGTTTAAAAAGGTGGAATAAAAATGTTCAATAAGACATAGTTAACATTTTAACTTCCAGAGTAAATAATGTTATTATCAAATAGTATTATTAGCTTTGTATGACACAGAAGTGAATCAATCAAAACTGATATCACGAAATACATGCTTGTTATGGCGTGTTCTACTGACACACTTATATATAAATGTGGGGAAATGTGTCGATAGGTCAAGATTTGTTTCAACACAAGGTAGAAGACTGAAGGACGGCAAATGGATGTTTCTTACCCTGGTGCCTATGCCATTTGATATTTGTTGACATCATCAGTTAAGGTAAGAAGATATGTATACCACACGCAATGGCTAAGATTTTTTCGTTTACCAACGAAAACGCTAAACAGTAAACATAGGAAACTGACAAAGTGCGTGGATAAATTCAACTGGGAAAAACGTGTACGCCTAAGGTAGATAGTCACATTACTCAAGCTACGTTATCAGCTGCATGAATGCAAAGTGCGACACAGGTGACCGCTTGAAACTTATAATCAAAACAAAAATGATTTTTGCGTCAATAAAGAAGTTAATATTAACAACACTTTCGTTATTTTGGGATAACACTTTCTTAGTTTGAACAGATTCTAGTTGAAAAAATTGTGCAGGCTGAAACCCGTCAGGGAATCGAACCCATGACCGTCAGAGTCGGGCACCGGGTCGCCAGCAATAAATTCCGGCCAGCTAAACCACAGCCATCCAAACTTCTATGTAGAAGGTTTGTTAGCTGGAATCCAGATAGGGGACATTCACTACACCTCTGATAGGAGAT
>JAVFBW010156677.1:0-11904 GCA_034783835.1 Mopalia ciliata
CCCCCTTCCCCTCTAAAAAAAACCCTCCCCTACGCCTATGCACACAGTTGGTCTAGTTTTAGCGTATAATTTGTATGGATCGCATGTGTTCATACTTTCATAGTCATTCTCTTGCTGCGGAAAAGTACCTTCATCGCGTTAATTACAAATCCTATTTATATCTTTCTATGTAATTAATCGTATTGAACAACCCATATATTTACAGGAAAGAGTCATCAATGCTTCATGGCCATGGTATGAAAAACAAACCGGTGTCATGATTTTTCTAAAGAAATTTAAAGCAAAACAGGTTTTTGTTAAGAATGTTGTGTATACATAACTGACAGCCACACCTAACCAATTCATCGATATAAATGTCTATTAGACAGCACACGAGCCTTGTTGCGTTACTCGACGTGGCCTGCTGAATAAACACTCTTCCCAGATGTTATATTATGTACACACTTTAATGGGGGCACTCTTAGTGAACACCTATCTCTAAGTGCCCTTAGAAATAAATCTTTCATCTCTGCTTTAAAATCGATTTATTCAGTACATGTTTTTTTCCATTGCATACCTTATCGATTATTATATATATGATTTGTGTGTTACATTAACCACGTGTCTCACACCCACAATCCGTGGGTCATAATAAGCTAGGTCAATGTGAAATTTATGCACTCCTGGAAAAATAATATTTCTTAAATCCTTTGTTAAAACAACATGAATTTTGTGCAAAAACCTGATGGTGCGTACTAAAGGTTATTTCACTAACGTGATATCATGCACGCCCAATGGATGGATGAATCTATTCACCGTGTGGCTGAAAGCAAAGACAAAATATACAGTAACCACAAAACAGTACATGGTGTAATTTTTCGGAACTTATAAAAAAAGTTAAGTCATTCAGTGCGTTATATGTTGCATTCAGTTTGGCAATAAGACTTAAAATCTTTTATAACAATTTTGTGTTGATGCTAAGTTTAGTAGAATTAAAATAGACGGAATATGACTATGTTTTGATCGTAACAGAATTTAAATTCATGACGTAAAGTTCAAATTTAATTTAAAATAAATTGATTAATGAATTTCAGAAAAGGAATTTAAAAAAAAAGGGATGAAATGAAATTTGAAAAAGTGATTAATGATTTGAAATAAACTGTTTTATGAAATTTAAAAAAATTATCGATGAATTTTAAAAAGTTTGAAATGAGGTTAAAAAAAGTGATTAATAGAGTTTAAAAAAACTGATAAACGAAAGTGCATATGGGAGAATATGTAAGTTGGCACTGACAGAATCAAATCAAAATCAAATCTTTATTTAAAGTCGGTTTTACAATCAAACCATCAAAGCTAAATGAAAAAAGACACATGGGCTTGGGGCTTCAAAGTCAGCTTCTATGGATTTCTGTCAAATTTAGATATGGACAACACATATTGATCGTCGTTGAATCGACGGTTCAATTTGTTCAGTGGTATTGAAAACTGTATTGATCTGATCAGTAACTTATTCCTGTGTGGATAGCTTGGTAAGTTTTAGTAACACTTACACGCCATATTTGTACAAACGTGTCTTATAAAAAAGATCGATTATCCAAGCGAAATCAGTACTGACACTCGATATGTTTTTGCAAACTTCCTGACTTTAAACATACACCAATCAATAGATAATACAAATATAGCGGTACAATATTTGATCGTGGGGGTTTACTCTCAACTTAAATTTAACATGGACAGTATAGACATTAATGCAACATTAAGAAATAAAACTAAATAAAGCGTTACCCATAATAAACACATATGTAGCGTCTAAACTTTCCAGAGTTACCCTCATTATCTGTGGGAAGCCTTTTTTCGATCTCGGACAAGGCATATGTCGTGGAAAAAGTTCGCGGAAGCGTTCTGCAGCCGTCAAAGGATTATAATGAGTTTTGTATAGTATAGTTTAGTATAAATGTTAATATATTCTTTATAAATATAAATATAAATATAAGTGTTTGAGCACAGGTGTCTGCCATCGCGTTAATAACATAACTATTGAAATTAACAAGATTATATCGAATTTGATACTTTAGTTAATATCACAAGGTCGTTTTTTAAATGTGAAATATCACAACGCAGAAATTGATTGATTAATTTGGTATTTGTTTTGTTGAAGATCAAGGGGATTAACCGCATGACATATCCGAACGTTATTATTATATCGTTTAGCCATGCAACATTCAGAACAGCTTTGACCACTGACACAAAATATACGCCTAAATGTTAGCAGTTACTGTTATCGAGGTAGGCTATAACAATTGTTTTTTGAAAATAAGGAGTTTGCTGTGAAGCTATATATCCCAAAGATCCGGCACCTATCAAAAAAAGATCTATGTATAGAACTGGATCCCATGGCCTCTCACTTTCCACAGAACATCAATGGGTAATTAAAATAAACTCAGTCAAAAAAAGAAACTTTACACTCGTTTGGATGTCGATAAGTTGAACATACAAGAAAAGTGATTTTAAATAATAATTAAATTCGATTTTGTACCTATTAAGAACGGTGTACCATAAAAATCATGTTCATAATGTAACCAGTTCCACCGGAAATGCTTCGGAAATGCAAGAAAGTGAAAATGGTAAGTTACAACTTAATGGAAAGCACGTCAATATCGCATATGCCCTCCATGAGAGTTCACAACTGCAACGCAACGTCTCCTCGTGGATTAGATGATGCGTCTGAACACAGCTTGGGGGATGCGTCGCCATAATTGATCCAACATGGCACCAAGTTCCTGCAAATTCTGCGTAGGGTTCCATACTTGGCCGAGTCTTCTGCCCAAGACACCCCATACATGTTCTATGGGATTAAGGTCGGGATACCTTGAGGGCCACTCCATGACATTGATGCTAGCATTCCTAATGCTGGCGTTAAATGGCGTTAAATTGGCCATATGAGGTCTGGCATTATCGTGTTGGAATGTAAGACCTGGGCCACGAGCTGCCATGAATGACAAAAGGTCTGGAATGAGCACTTGATCTATGTATCCTGCATCAGTTAGGTTTCCTTGAACGACCATCAGTCTGGAACGGGCAGGGCCATTAAAGGCACCCCAAACCATAACACTACCGCCCCAAAAACAGTCCACTTCCTGCACACAATACTGGGCGTTCCGTTCACCGCGTCTCCTCCAAACTCTAACTCTCCCATCAGCGAAGTGCAAAGTGAATCTGGATTCGTCACGAAAAACGACCCTAGTCCATCTCAGATGTCCTTGTGCCCAGAGAAGCCTTTGACGTTGGTGTAACTGGGTTAAAAAAGGCCCATGATATGGCCGGCCTGCATGGATACGAGCAGTGCGCAGGCGATTACGTATAGTTTGGGCTGTCACACGACCTCTCAACAATTCATTCCTATTGGACGTTACAGTGAGAGATCGATTACGCAAATGACGTTAGACGATTTGTCGGTCTTCAGCATGTGTCGTCACACGTGGTCTACCCGAACGACATCGGTCTGCTGAGGTGCCAGTTTGTTGGAGACGTGTCCGAAGATCATGGATAGTCCGTCGACTACATCCCATGGCAACGTCAGTGACCGACGTTCCTGTATTCAGCATGCCAATGGCACGTTCACGTTGAATGTTCGACAGTCGTGGCATTGCAAACCACGTAAGAACTTGTTTTCCCGAGATGTCACTCTACTGTGCTAACGTGGGCTCAATTGCAAGGTCACGTGACTAGGAACATGCTTTATCCTTGATGTATGCTCGCACGAACTGCATGCTTGTGTACGTCAAAGTTGCTGTGTATCTTGATGTCTTTGACAAAGCATTTACCTCTAATAATAATAGCATCTCTTGTATTAAGTTTCAAGAAAATATTTAGAACTTTATGAGTGTGAAGTTTCTTTTTCGACTGAGTATATATTGATAAAGCTGATTCTTAGCAATAAATACGTCAGGTAGATATCTAGATCCCCAAAAACATAAGGTCCCTGTAAAACTAAAACCATCATAAAGCCAGCCAAAGGCTCGTTACACATAGGCACATTTTAAAACCTCAAGTGGGTCCTTCTTTTAAATAATAAGCTGTTATTTAGAAAATGTGAGTCGCGTATTGTTTATATACAAGATATTTTTCATGATAAAAGGGAGAAATTCACTGGGTTTCCATTCAATAAAGTAAAGCCGAGTCGTCAAATGACCGCTGTAACCTACCACCAGAAACACCTATCATTAGAGCTAATGCTTGAACAGAATGTTGTTTTTCGTCGCTGTTTACCATGACATTCGGGCAGAGGCGATATACTCTTGGAAGAGTGGCAAATGTATTTGATTGGCCTCTTTCTTTTTTTCTTCAATTCGCTTTGATCTTGTCTGACCGCTGAAATGGGGTAAGTGTGGCAAGGCTGATGGCAAAATTTTCTGGAGACATTCAGATGTGCATGTACCTTCTCTAGCCAAGGTTTTTATTCCGAGCTACCGCACTCTGCATTACAACCCTTGGTTGATCGAGTACATAATACCAAACGCTATTGTCAAACTAATGATTGGTTGTGTGGGAACTTCTAGGCAACCAATTAGATGTTGTTACGAGAAAACTCGACTGTTGAAAATGACTTTGATTGTCAGGGTGTGTGGTCTTGTCTTAGATGGTCGATTTTTTGGTTCGGGGTATTCAACCACCCAATGAGATTATTAGACATGTACCCACCCTTACATACACAAATGTTGCGTAGGCCCTATATATGCGACTAGTGCTTTACAAAGTCAAACAAATTGTCAAAACTGTAGTTTTGCATTCAACATAGGGTTTCATGCTTTAACTCTAGCCTTGGTAACTTTTTCCGTCAGGAGGCGTAGTTGTAATTCTGGTTACTTGCGCTCAGTCCGCCAAGGGTTGCAAATGGAGTAGCTCGGTGTAAAACACTTGGTAGGAAAAGATGACTTGCCTGGGGAAGAAGCGACAGCGTTGGATCTTCCCTTGGCCATAGATGGAAACTAGTACGTTCGCGGCAATATAGTTTTGGCGAACTTCACGCTTCCAGTGCATCACAAAACTGAGTGACAGTGATGTATATTGCTAAACTTTAAGATTGCCAGTGAAATGGCCTCCATTTTCCTTAAATTGTCCATTGTATACTTGTACTGGTACCAGACATTTCTGGTCATACCACTTAATAGCGCTTTTGAAGAATGATGTTTTTGCCCATTCAAATTCCATGGCGTTATTAAATTCGTTACCGGTATAGAACAGAGCCTGTCAAGCGGTTTCCTTTAACTTTGATATTATATAGACATATAAATGCTTTGATGTATATTTGATAATTCAACAATGGAAAACTTTGCTGGAATAAAGTATAAGGGAATAACCGGATATAATTGTTTCTTGTATTTTAAATAAAGACAAACATTCATCCAAGCACTTTCGTTTCTGGTTCTTTTTCGGGAAATTCCTTACCAGCTAATCATAATGATTTTAGTGGTTGATCCAAAAACAACCAAAACTGCACTGTGTCTGTCCCTGTCAGTTTGTCAATTCAAACTGTGTTCTTTCGGAAATACATAAATCACTCCCTTGTGTAGCAACATGATGAGTATACCTCCATTAAAATGACCCGCCATTAGCTCATACAGGCAACGTCTCGACGAAAACAAAAAAAACCGTGATCTTTAATTTAGAATGTTATGGATGTAAGACGAACATTGCGCAAATGGGAGACAACTCTAGTAGAAATGAATCCCCCAAATCCTTTGATGCGTTTTGTGTAATTTTATTGCTTCCATTCACCTCCGAAATATTTTTATATTGAAAAGAAACAAATGTTTCTTTGCTCCAACGGGTTGAGATGTATGGATACGGAAAGAGCGGGTTGATGTCCAGAGAAGTGCCGAGCGAATCTAAAATAGAGATCAAATTATTCTCTTCCGCGGAGGCTAGAAGGCGACACTTTAAGTTGAAATTAACACATCTGTAGTATTACTTCTGACGTCAATACGAACGGGACTGTTTTTCCATTTCTGAAAATAATAGGTTTGGTAAAGTGATACTTTGCTTGTGGTTTATCTCTCAAATACAACTTAAGAGTTGAATCAATAGGACTTTATCGATCGATTTAAAAAAAAAAATATAGGGCGCTTTAGGACAACCAATAACATTAAATAGGCCTGCCAATCGACTTACAATAGGAACAGAGCACTGGACCAAGCCTCGGCACTAATTGGTAAATGGTAAGATCAGACGAGCTTGTAAAATAAGAAAACACAGACATTACATTTCTGGACAGTTTTAATAAGCAATAAAATCTGTTGAAGAACTGGAAAGACAATATTTCCCCTCAACTGTAATGCTTAAGGGTAACTTAGTTCTGAACAATCCGAAATCAAACTGTGTGATAGTGACAACACACGATTGTATACAGTCCATGGCCAGCTCACAATACGGGTAGGAACTTAGCACAGTGTATACATTTATATCCCTATACACATCATTATTATAACGTTTAGCCCGCAGATTCATCTCTGCACAAAAAGGTTATGCCAAACTCCCAAGTTACATGTATCTTCTTCAATAGGTCTCCGATACTGTGGCCACCCTCACAAAAACAATAAAACCTCGTACGATATTATTGCGCCTCTAGTTTTACATGACGAAATTATATCGTAGGATAAGTTTTTTTGTTGTGAAAATGGCCCCAGTACGATATGATCGATTTCCCCCCGTGTTTTACAAGCTATGCTAACTCGTGCAAACAATTTCTATAATAAAACCATGTCACCAAAATTACTTAAATTGCATAAAGTGACAACCCCAAGCAAAATCGATGGTGATAAATTATAAAAGCTGACAAAATGTGCATAATATATAAAACATATCGGGACTGTTAACTTATAAACTTAAATACATGCCTAATTTAGAAACAAATTTCAATCCAATATTAATTTCAAATCTTGGGATATCAATATCTTCAAGAGGTCAAACAGTTCATTATAGTATGTCAATTATATTTACCCTGCTGGTAATAATGATTAGGTTTGGCTTGTTACAGCTCTATCGGTCGGCGTCTTTGGTTGGCATTTTGTATCTTCAATATCGCTTATAAACAAATGACACCTTAATACGTAGAGCAATAGAGCTAGGGTTATATCAGCACCTGTAAACATGACTCGGAAAAGAGAATACAGAGGAATTTCACTTCACCGTCATTAGGGCTAGGCTAATACATGTATGTATGTGTCACTAGAGACTGACGGTCAGATTTCCACACGGAATCCCATTTGAAACGTAACTAGAAAACTATATATATATATATATATATATAAGTATGGCTATAACACACATCTATAAGTCACTTAGCAGTTACAGCAGGTCAGGGAAATAAATAAAGCCATTTATCAACAAAAGATAACAGTATAGCCAGTAGTTGAAGAAAAAGTTATTGTAACAGTTAATGTATCGTGTCTCTTAAGTACATGTACAAAGGGAGACGACTTTACGCCAAAAACAATTTAAAATGAAAACAAAACACAAAGCCCGTTACAGTAACAAAGAGGAATAACTGCTTTCAACAAGGCAATTTTTACTTTTCCTCCTCTGTTTTAGACCAAACTATTGAACCTTTCACAAGACAAATCATCCATATTTGATAAATGTTCATGAGATCATGTTCAGGGAAAAGCGAATATAGAGAAGCGATAATACTGGAACAAGTATGTACATCGATAACTACAGTGTGTAAAACTTTTCGTTATAGAACAGGGATGACAAAACTCTCCGGTTGAATACAGTACGTAGCTGTAGTAGGGACGCGAAAACGAGGCTTGTTGGCTTCGTGTTTAACGTCACATGTAAACCACAGGAAATACGATGAGAGACAAACTAAGTGTCTAACTTATTACGTTTTTTTATTTTACAAAAAGTAAAATTACTCAAACAAAAAGCAGCTCACTTTCATGATAGCTTATGTAAATGCGCTGTACAATACATTTGCCTTCAAATTAAAAAAAAGGATTTCCATACGAACAACAAGTCAGGAACTAATGGTGTGGGTTTACTTACTGGGCCATACCACCACCACACACGTTTCAAGTTTCATTTCACTCAAAGCCACTCAGGGTGGCACGAGAGGGACAGTGTCGGAAAGCACAATAAAACACACTTTTTATTATACAGTGCAGTTCCATCATATACAAAAGCAGCAACTTTGAACTTGTACTTGTAAATAAACCGATAGGGAAATTTCGTACTAAATGTTTTAAGACATTTATTAAATCAGAAGAAAAATCGCAAAATTCACCCCTGCAATCATGACTTAAGACACTTTTCTTTTATAGGCCCAATTTTAACCAACCACCAACATTGAAATATCGAGGGCTTTAAACCATATATGCCCATGTCCAAAAATTACATGTTGATAGAAAGAAGTTCAAAAATTTAATCTTCGTTTTAAAATTATTTTATAAAGTATTGAAGTCATCTTTTAGATTTGTTAACTAAACATTGTTAATGTTAGGGTTAGGGATTAATAGGACCCCTGGGCGAGGAGAAAAACATGCCTCAAATGGATATTGGTAGTTCTGTTGTAAGCTCTCGATATCAGTTTAATTGTGGTCAAGTGAGACTCGAGCCACAACTCTTTCAGCTGATCACACAATATGGTTATACGACGAAAATGACAATATCTCTTATAGTCTCGTGTTGGGAACTTGTTTTTAACCAATTTGGAATTTATTAAAGTGATTAGGCTTATTAGATCTAGGCATCCGTCACATACAGTCTACACTATATATAATTCTGTACTGTTTTGAATCAATAACTAATCGTCATTATTAAATGCCACTAAAACAAGTCATTATTGATCTTAAACAAAACAGATGAGAAATTGAATGATGAAACAAAAAATCGAAATGTCGGCACCAGAAAAAGCCATTCGCTTTCAATTATGTCCACGAGACTTCAGATGTCTGGACTATCTTCCACAAAGACCCCTTACGCTAAGGTGACCTTAGTTTTGACCGCAGGCCTCATTAGATCCAGGTATCAGTGAAATGTAGTCTATACTAATTCTTATCCGGAACCATTGTTGTCGATCTTCATAAGATCTCAGAGGTCTGCCTTGTTCTCGTCATGATGTGAGATCTCGTGTGATCAGATGTGGCCTCCGTACCATAATATTAATTGACTTGTGCTCAAGGAAATTTCAGTTTTATGCCAGCGGTAAGTTCCAAACGTTTAACATTATGTATAGCCGTCTAGGTTAATATTCATGCAAATATTAATTAAGATGAGCAGCTACCTAATTGGATTGAAGAAGTAATGCTAGAGCGCTAACCAGCAATCCGGTTGAATAGACAAATTGAATGACATCAGCAGATTTGACGCAAGCATGTAGCGATAACAAAAACAAATTATATAATCAAAGTTACACAGCTCATTTAAAACTGTAACTAAACGACATCTTTTGAAGCGAATCTAGATCAAACTAAAAATGTTGGTATGCAACCAGTGTACTGACCATGAAAAATTAAATACATTATCCCTCCAGTCGCAATTATACAATAACGTAGGTAAATTATAAAAATCAAAAAAGAGGAAAAATAAGATAAAAAACAACAAATGTCCAATACAATGGAGTTCCTTAATTCATTACCATTTGATTTAATTGTGAAATAGTCTTCAACGTATCACGCTGATATCAGTTTTCCCAAACACATCTGTTATTTGCTTCTTTTTTTTTTTTTTTTTTTTTACATCAACCGACTGAGAAACGTATATCCGTATATCGTAGTATTCCTGTTACGGCTGTTTTTGACAAATTGCTAGAAATGTCACTTTTCCTTTCATATATATATATAAAAGTCACAATAACCTTGCAAAAATCTGCACAAATCATCATTATAACCAAGATCTGAATTACTATTATTTATTATTGTTGCATATGTACAAAGCCTTAGTACAGTAAATGATTGAAACTAGAGCCACAAGTAGACCGGCTACTTGAAATCCATTCCAATCGCTATACTTAACCAGTTAAATAAACTATGTACATCATAACAAACTAAACTTTGTAATCTTTAAAGTATTGCCAGACACGAATGGAAGCATAAGTGAGACGAAACATTCCGACATAAATCTCTACAGTTTGCCAAGGAAATAGATAAATTGGCTGCTAATTATTAACGCAGAAACCAAAAACGAAAGTTATATTTTTATATTTATAGATATCACTTTCATATGGGTGTCTTTAAACATTACAAACAAAATTGGGTCTGGGATTTATTTTTTATTTATTCCATTATTGGAAATCCCTGTGCCAGTGTGATTACTTTTTAGAAATATATATACATTGATTGGTGCTCAGATATGTGCTAACAAGTACTTATTGGACCAGTTGGAGATTCACTCGAACCGTATTGCCCCACTAACACGACCATAACATGTGAATTGTATTACTGTGATGGAAAATTATCGAGGTTTATCCCATTCATAACTCCACCTTAAGCTGTGAGGCGGTGATCAAAGGTTTGTGGGTTAAAGCATATAGCAAACAGCTGACCAATCACATTGCCTTATTACTTGCGGCGTTAATTTCATTGGACGGTATAATCAAGATGTGACTGCAGTATTCTAACAGGACAACTGACGCATTGTCAAGGAAACGTTCAGAGATTCACCAAACGAGTCTTAAGCCGTTCAAATGGATATGAACCATATATGAAATCTGTATGAACATTGATTAAAACAGTGTAAAGCGATAACTGACAAAGATCTGGGGACATTGCGTATCTGGGCAGGAAGAGTAGCCTAGGTCAAATGTAGTTAAAGATACCACATTTCTTTTTCTGATCCAATCCGCCACATAGATACCAACCCAAACTGGATACGTCTGGTTGCCCAAACAATTCATGCCATAAAAGTAAAAGGCAAGTTTTTTATTAGACATATGTTAACCTACCCTCTACCAAGCGGCCTTTGTATTCTCTGTGATGTTGAGCAGCATGGATGGGGGGACTGAATGGTTTCCAGACGTTATTACTATGGCCATCAAAATTATAATCAGTTAATTTTCCCAAAGAAGGATGACTCTGCTTCATTTTTCACAAAGAAAGATAACTCTGCTTCATTTTTCACAAAGAAAGACAACTCTGCTTCATTTTTCACAAAGAAAGACAACTCTGTTTCATTTTTCACAAAGAAAATTAACTCTGCTTCATTTTTCATTCAGATTAAGGAGCACCAAGAAATTTTCAGGCATCCTTTTTTTTTTAAATTGTTTCCCAATAGAGGAAAACCAGATTTAATATTATTCGACAAGTAAAATCTATTTTGAATATCCCTAAACCAAAACTATGTCACAATGGCATTTAGTTATGGCACTAAATGACAGAGAAACCGGTCTCCCTAACTTAGGAAGCCTGGGAAACACTGACATCCATTGTTTACAAAGGCACTCAACCAAACTCTTATATTTACATTGAAGATTTCACAATGAAATAACAAGCATTAAATTAATTACAAGTAACAAAGTTTAAGCAAAACGTCATTCAACAGTGCTAATACACTGTCAGTCAGTACTGCTTTCTTATTTCTCCGCTATATTAGAATCTAATAAACAGAGCTTGCTCACCCCAAAACAATTACGTTTTGTCAAAACACTGCCCCCATTCCGTTCAAATTATTTTACCTTCCTCACAATTACAAGCATGAACATTTATTGACAGGCCAACTGAATGAGCTTACAATTAGACTAAAACGTTCTGGTTTTGTTTGTTTGATTGGAGTTTCAAGTTAATGTTGTACTCAAGGGTATTTCATTTATATGACGACGGATTGTCCACATCACACTTTTTTTTGTCTTTTGACAGATGAAAACTGGAGGAAACCTTGTAAAAAACCACCCCGTAATTGCTGAAGCCACATCTTGTGACTCACTCATAT
>JAVFBW010156688.1:0-11903 GCA_034783835.1 Mopalia ciliata
TGTCCGTCGTCATATAAGTGAAATACCCTTGAGTACGACGTTAAACACCAATCAAACAAACAAACAAATCAAAATATCTTCCCAACAAACTTTAGATATTGTTTAAGTTGACCTGTTTTTCAAGAGATGATCTTTTCCACCCTCCTGAGGTAGAAACATATATTTTGTTTATCCATTTGTTTGTTTATTTAATATAAGTCAGCTTCATATAACAGTTTTTTTGATGGTGGTGCATCATCGATTTACAGCTCTGAATAAAATGGACTTTAATCACCATGGTTATGAATATCTCTGTGTTTTGTTTGATTGGGGTTTAATGCATACTCAAGGGTATTTCACTTATAGAACAACGGATTGTCCACTTCACACTGTTCCTTGTCTAATAACCGTGGAAAACTGAGAGAGAACCTTGCACACACAAAAAACGCTGAAAGTGGGAGCCACATCTTGTGACTTACTCATATACCTGGTGGTCGACAGACAGACAGACTGGATCCTGTGAACGGTAAATCGAAGTTAGATTAGTAAGCACAAACGCTATCACTATTCACAGCTGCTGGCGTGTATATCTCTGTGTAATAGAAAGACACAAATTAGCTTAATTTGTTTTTGGTCTACGTGTATCAAGTATACTCTTTGACAACTTGTTTATGGATACTTTATAATTATAGTTTAATTATAGACAAATAAAAATTAGAAGTCTTTCAAAAAAAGTTTCTCATAAATAATGAACAAAATGGAAGTCCTGACACCCGATTGTTTACTTTGATCCTTGTACACATTATCCAATTACTCAGTACACATTCAGCAGTTGCATCCGTTTTTTTTTTTATAACTTTTTTACAGAAACAGTTGCTTTCTTCAACAAAAAAAAATATCAATCCACTTTAAAGACATAATTGTTTATTGCCATTCTTTCCTTGATTTTATTCTAAATTTATACTGCCCATGTTGTGTCTTACAAAAGGAGTAACGATTAGTTTTCATTTAGTCTCACAGAGAACATTAACTTGTAACATAATTACACCATTACTCTCAATCTGACTGCAATCAGCCAACATCATGCAATTCAAACATTCTATTAAGTGGAAAATTCTATCTAATGAAAACAAATTTCTCAGTGCCGATATCTACATTTACACATGTAATTGTTCGTCTACGAAGCAAGAATATTTTTTCTTCTGCTCCCCTTGTTTTGTTTGTCTTTTCTCCCTTTTTTTTTTCATCTATTTTTGTGTGATCGATTAAATGTACATTGGTCTATAAAACTACTCAGCCAAATTACATGCAAGAGAGACAAATCAGTTAAACTTCAAAAAATCAAATAAGACAACGTGGACCAATTAATGTATTAGTTTTTTAAAAATTGTAATCATTTGAATGTACATGTTACCATAAATGCCTAGGTCAGATTAAACATTAACATTGTCTCAGAAGCAGAATGAGGAAACAGTATACAGTGTTTTTTGATTGATATATTTCAAGGGATAAATTAATATGTATTCTATGGACTATCAATTACAACAACAACATGTGCCTGTAAGTAGAGATCTACCAGCTGAGACCATTGACTTTAAATGCCTTCATGGAACACCTGCAACTATCTGCTCAAGGTTTTCACTAAGGCGAGATTTCAACACGATCCACCTGCGACAGCCATTAGGGGAAAATATCACTTACACTCTATATCCTACTAATGGATCACATCCAATAGCTTCACCAGTTTTTTATGACTTTTTTTTCCTCACAAAATGTGATGCAAACCAACTGAGACTTTTGTTGTCACAAAATCCACGGTCTTATTGTAATTTTATTCCTACATGGCCAGACAGTCAGATAAATGTTACACCAAATGTCTCCTAACAATAATAACTGATTAGATGATACTGAACGTCTCAATGATAAAATATATTGTGATATGTGAAATATAAAACCCATGGTGGTCTGAAGATACACTAACATCAAAAAGTTGATAAAGATAACTGACTGTAACATCATATCTTATACATTTAATTTTGTGAGAGTCGTTGGTAAAGATAGAACTCAGATTCAAGGAAATTACTACATGTACTATTCAAATTTTTGTATCTGTAGCTCAGTCGGTGGAGTGTTGTGCTCTAGCATCAAATGATCCCAGATTCACTCCCCAGCACAGACATGAGATTTAATAGAAATATATTGTTATTGTAGAGAAACAAAATTTGCTTGACTCCATCGGGATTTGAACTCAGGGTTTCTGGCTAGCATGGTGAGTGTTCTGAGTTACATTTGAATATATACAATGTACGTATTAATATAATGTCTGTAAGCCCATATCTTTTTACGTTATTTTTTGTTTTAATGATATTTGTTCATTTTATCTGATAACATACAACTCTAATTCTAATGCATTTCAGTGAAACTTCATTTCAATGTCTGTCCAATTGCATGAGTCTAGTAGCAAGAGCATGTCTTTTGATGAGGGTTTTCAGCAAATAATGTTTCAGGCTGATTGAGCAATTTACAGTTCCTTCGTTCAGAACCAATTTCTTGTTCTTTGATGATCTGAATTCACCTTGAGATTTGTGAAAATCACAGAAAATGAGATCAAATTAAAAATGGCTGAACTAGACTTAATCATGGAGAGGTCAAATTTGTCAGGAAGTGAAAATTGGCCTGAGTGTATCTGGCCTTAAGTCATGGCAGGAATTGTCAACCAAGAAAACTAGTACAAAATTGCCCATAAAATCATAAATTGGCAAAAACTCACAGGACAAAAATAATGATAAGTGTCTTTGAAATAATGGTTTGACTAGAATAGTGAGAGGGGTATCAGTCAAACTGCATTTTGATTTGAAGTGGTGAAGGAATCTGTCTTAGTTCTACTGATGGACAGAATCAGGATTTAAAACCCTGATGAAACTCAAGGTCATTCAGTCTTTTATTAGAGGTCAGATTCTCTATGGGTAAGATGTGACAGGAATACAGACTATTTTATCAACAGTTGTACATCTGGCATCTCCTTAGAATTGTACATTCAGATCCAACAAAGACAAGAAAGTATTGAGTTTAACTGCAAAAGGAACATGTTTTTTTGTATACAAAGTATCTCAGAGACAGGGTTAAATATAGGTGGTTTAGTCGAAGCCATGGATGTTACATTCCAAATGTGACAGGAATAAAGATAGATGTATCAGCAACGGTCTGTCTCCCTACATGCACCGCCCAACAATTACACATTAACATCACAAAACAGCCAGGAAGCACACACGTCTCCATTGGCAACTTAACCAAATCATTACTGGGGATTACTGGAAAAGTTTCTTTGACAAAAAACATAAATCAATATTTTTTTCTTTATATATTTAAAAAAAAAAAAGATATTTTGCCATGTTCCAATAATGTAATATCCAACCTTTGTCATTACCTGACCATTTATTATTAATAGTAGCTGTAGAATACATTGTACTTCTCAATGTCCATGTTCAATGTACATGTCAGAAAAAAAAAGTAAAAAAAAAATAAAATAAAAATTTGGAAACAATTGAAGGAAACGATAAACATTTTTGAGGAAATATATTGTGTACCTTTGTAACCATTGCTGGGATTCCTTCCACACAATTTTCTTTGTATTTCTGAGGTTCATTAGACAGTGTTATCAAGAAGGAAATCAAGTTCAAATCACACGCTCACAGATAAAATCTGTTTCTCATCTTTCCAGTTTCGAATCTTTAGACTACTTCCATCAAATACTTTGTCAGATTCCATTGTGTTACTGCTCAGCCTTGTCTAAAATTACATACTGAGGAACAAATGATGTGTACCAAAACGTGTAATGAGTTTTATACTGACAAGGTGTCTGCCACATCATTAAAGAATTATCTCTGGTCAATCAGTGCTTTAAATACTACAAGTACAGTTTTTTAAAACTATTTTTTTTACTTAGTTATACTGGTAATAAATTATTTCACATCTTTTCAGTATGTTTAACTCTCTGAGACGATTTCTTTTGCATGTGGAATCAAAGACAGATTTACCATTGAGATTTTTTTTAGCGTTCATCGAAGCAGAAATGATGCCTGACATACTAATTTCTTCCGCAAAGCTAGCTACCGATAATGAACTCAGTGGTATAGCTAGGAATTCTCGGATAAGATCAGATTAGCGACACGTCGAGTTTAGATTTGGAACTGTGATCTGACAATTGGTGGGAAATAACACAAAGAAAGATGTCATACAATGTTAGGATCAGACATAACCACAAGCCCTGATAAGGTACCTACATGTATACTCCAAACATCCACACAGTTTTATATAGCAAAATTTTACAGGTGTTTTTAGAAATTATTTTTTGATCAGGAAGTAAAATTGATTTTGACTAGGGTTTAATGCCTTTTCAGGGGTATTTGACTGGTTTGGTGACGCAAGAAAAAAAAAACCGTTTGGATGAGGACACTGAACAAAGACAAATAGATCCAAATGACCAAAGATCCAAATGACTGTACATCTCCTGCTAAGTTTATAATGATATAAATATTTTGCATATTATACAAGCAGGTCATAAGTGTTATCCTCACATCACATTTATCTCATTTGCATATCAGTATTATTTACATGCTTTAACTTTGCACCCCTTATTTCTCATTGGCATATGAACTGTTTTCACTATAAATGTTATTCTAGCTGAGGGCCTAGTGGGAGACCAGTTTTTTTTATTTCAAGTGACAGACAAAAGCTTTTTTATTTATTTCACCTTTAGAAAATCAAAAATAGATATATATTTCTAAAACTTATTCATCCATCACTTATTAATTTATTCATCAACCTAGATTTGTCACTGCTTTATATTAATTAGCACATGGTACAAGGCTGAGACACTTGGTTCATGATAAATTTACACCACTAATTTAATATGTTCACTAAAGCCCTGCTTATGTCACACTGCGAAGTGATAGAACTGACGGCGACTGATGACAACTAAGCGCTTATGTCGCAAAAAACCCCACACCTCAAGGACTAGACGTAACTTACTGGAACTAGTTGGTCGTAGTCGTTAGAGGGCTTATGTCACTTTTGATTGCTTAGAGCTACACGATCAGTTGTGACTGGAAATAGAAAGTAAAACATGCGCGACTTTCTGGAACTGGACGGAACCTAGCTGCCGATAGACGCAGAAGAGACGCAGATGCGCTTATGAAGGAAATTTTGTTGTGCCAGTCCATTGGGGGACGAAACAACCTTGATGTTGTGGTGATATGACGAACACAAGACCTAATACAAAGAAATCACACACAGACTGAAATTCTGTTGACCTGATGTGTAGCTTTGAATACAGCAGAGCAACAAGAAGCTCCCTCCAACCACCAGCTTGTCAGATAAATTAACTGACATGACAGATGGATGGACTGATGGACGAAGGGATGAACGAATGAAATGGTTCGTCGGTTTGTAGATTAATTCAAAAAGACAAATAAAGCACAAAAAATTTACAAAATTACAATAAAAGCTCAACTCCATTATTTGGTGTCGATCTCAATCTGCACAACACAGCAGAGAAATGGACATAATCCAATCTAGGCCAGACAGGTGGAATAAGAGAAGTTGACTACTCGCAAAGGCTTCCCTCCACAGGCAGTCAATATGCAGAGTTTATAATTTGGTGTTGGGCCTGCGGTAGTGGCTCAGCGATCAGAGACTTTGGTGGCTGTTCCTCTGTACAGGAACTTAACAGGTTCAAGTCTCTCCCTGAGCCTCCAGTATCTGAGCAAGTCTTACAAGGTCAAATGCAGGGATGACTTTTACAAGGTTTCCCCAAGACAATGTAAAAAGTTGATAATCTATGATAAAATTAGTGAAATAACTCTTTCAGCACAACATTAATCATGACAAACAAAGTGTCTATCTTGAAAAAGGGTTATACTTCCATACTGACTCATTTTATTCAAATAACTGGTATTTATTAAAAACCTCCCTTATTTTGATTTTTTAAAAAATTGTTTGCCATATTAATATGATATTCTATAATAATGATGGAAACAATGTCAAATCAAATACACGATCCCATTTAATAGGTCAGTCACTTCTAACCAGATGTTTCATAAGGTGACCATGCTTTAATTTCAAAAATATCTCAAAAAGACAAAGAATTTCACTCAAATTACAGTTGCATGGTTACATGACTTCTAGTGATGTGCATCATACCATGTAATTTGTCTCCAAAACAGGTAATGGTCATGAGTCTCAATTTTAACTGTATCAATGTATTATTTCACTTCTGACTGTCCCTCATTGTAAATCGAAATGAGGCTGAAGATAATCCGTTGAAAGTAGGAACTAAATTACAGTACCTGTATTGAGATAATCTACACCTACTGTTTGAATTCAAATACATGGCCATTGGTAGAAGTATTCAAAAAATTAAATTCAGCATTGAACAGAATTTAAATTTCAACTTTTTTGAGTACAAGGGAATAAAAGAAATGGATTTGTTTAGTTGTTTGCTTGATTGGTGTTTAACATCCTACTAAAAGAAATGGAAGTCTAATCAACCGCCTGTAGAGTACATGAGACTAGTTTTATATACAGAACTGGGCTTAGTTAAACAATGTATAAAACACTCCCTATGACCTGGATACTTGTGGAGTTTCCCCATGAAAAATAATTAGTGTCTAACTGGGGGAAGTAATTTGGGACCAAGCATGGATTACCCATAATTCATCAGATCAATGAAGCGAGTGGAACAAAACGTTATTAACAAGGCTTCAGTATGGGTGACTGGGCGTCAGTGTTTGGTCATTCGGAAGTGATGGCCTATCAAATGGTTAATCGATGTGACCTTCTTAGTTCTTGGTCGCAGTAAAAACGATTCAACGACAACAAAATACTTAATAACTCTTCACCTTAACATACTGGAGGATGAACAAGGCTTACATAGAAGTAATTAATTCAAGAGACAAGACCTGATGTAACATCAAACCGTATTTATGATAAAAATTCCTTAAAAACATAATAATGGAAGGAAATTTAGCAAGTCAAATTTACAGGAGGCAGAATTGATTAAGATAGTACATGTATAGGGCTTAGAGTACTTTCTGGTATGAACCATAATAGTACAAGTACTAGGGGTGTCTTACATAATGTCTGGAAAAAGTTGAATTATTAGAGCATCAAAAAGCAAAAGCCCTTGATAAGAAATTTATCATGGTATAAAGAGACTGGTTTTAACACTGTATTACTATGTCTAGACATGATATAAGACAGCCTTCAAAATACACAGCAACCCAATACGTTATATCTTCTGAGTTTTGTGATAAAATCAAATCAATTAACCACTATCAATTAATAAAACAAGATTACAGTCAGGCTTAAGGTTAGGAATTCATACCCACAGAGATTAATGTGAAGATATCTTAATTTAAAGTGTCACCCTCTGGGTATAGCGGACTAATTATTTGTTAAGAACTATGTTAAATGTTCAACGGATCAGCGTCAATATATTATCATTTAACAATGAAAGCAAAAGCAAAACCAGTATAAAAAGCGAAAAAAAGTTTTAATGTTTTAATATTGACGCCCAATGTGTAACAAATTTGGTTGGGGGTTGAAGAAGCTCTATGAATTTTGGATAAAACAGTTAATTTTAAAATTTTCTTGTTCAAGTAAAGATTAAAGCAAACACACCCTTTTAACCCGTTCCACAGCTTGTTATACCACACCAGCTGTAAAACCAGTGCCTTATTGTGTTAATTTGCAAAAAAAAAAAATCATACATGTATCACCAAGAGGAGCCACAGACAGAAACCAGAAGTGTCTGTCTCATTTACTATGTTAACTTCACAATTTGCTACACACTGTTCTCACAGTGACTGTACTTCACGCTCTAATCAATATAGTGTCATCGAGAGGCTGTTGACAGATGATATAGATAAGTCAAGTATTCCCTGATATTATCAAATTGTGATACCAAGCAAAAGACTTGATAACACTTGTGCTTCATCTAGTAGATTTTTTTACATTCATGAAATGTGATGTCCAATATCTATGTAGATGTATGGGTCTTCAATCCCAAAATTTGTTCTACAGATTGATTGATTAATTATTTGATTGATTTTGTTATTTTTTTAAGATTTTGTTGATCAGCCAGATAATATTTGAATTCATCAGATGAAAAGCATACAACAACAACAGCTCTCTGCCTAAACTGACAAGATCAGCCAAGTATTGCCAATTAACAAAAGCCACTGAGTTTATGGTGGGATTCTCAGCTATTTGGGAACAAGGTGTGAGGTCACAGGGGTCAAGCTAGAGGTCAGCAGACACTGGAGTCAAATGGGGACAACTTGGACACTGAGTTATTGTGTTCATTTGATGTATTAACAGGGTATTTACATTCTTAAACATTTTCATAGCCTAAATACTGGCTTACTTGTTAACACCACAGAGAGAAAAAAAGGTCTTGCTGGCTTAAGACTTAACATGGAGTAAATCATAAAACGAGAAAGAATAAATTTGGCCTTTGAGGACTAGATTTCATATTAAAAATTGCAGCGTCAAATAGTTCAGCTGTAACACAGTAGATATTAGCCTTTTGACGAACTTATATTTTGTATGACTATGTACATAAGCAGAGATCAAAGTAAGCGGATGTTTTTGACCAATCACCATTTGACAAAAATAATACAAAAGATTTAACTGCACAGGATGACTGTATGACTATGTACATAAGGAGAGATCAAAGTGAGTGGATGTTTTTGACCAATCACCAATGGACACAAATAATACAAAAGATTTAACTGCACAGGAGAGCAGGTGCTACCCTGGCGAACGCTTACAATCATAGTATGATACAGATGGCAAAGATTGCTGGAGGCATTTACTCTATAAATGAATAAGCAAGCACTGTATATATAGTGTTACAATAGGTTTGACAGGCAAATTGCACA
This sequence comes from Mopalia ciliata, assembly GCA_034783835.1. Lineage (NCBI taxonomy): Eukaryota > Metazoa > Mollusca > Polyplacophora > Chitonida > Mopaliidae > Mopalia > Mopalia ciliata. The sequence continues at coordinate 8,922 of JAVFBW010156688.1, forward strand.
CAAAAATATAAAAATTCTTTCATCATTTATTTCAATTTAAAAAGAAGTGTAGCATGCATGTAAAATATTTTAGCAAAGCCTCGCACAATTGAAGCCATCTTGAATTGTTTGTGATATTTATACAGGTCATTAGGAACAAATTTATACAGGTCATTAGGAACTTTGTCTTTCATACAATATATATGTAAAACTTGAAAAGCCCAACTAAAACGAATTCTTTAGGTTATAATCAAATCTAGTTTAGCTACAAATTATTGTACATTCATGCAAATACTAGTTTATGGTTTAAATCCAGTTTTAATATTTTATACCGATTGAGTTCATATTATCTGTTTATTTCATGCTTTTCTGGTGTCATAGCTACATGTACATAGTCATGCTTAACCTTGTTATCTTTTATTCAATTTTATAAACTTTTACCAGAAAGAAAAAAACGGAAATTGTTGGTATCTTATAATATCCATATCATATTACAGAGTTATCCCATGTTTTGTAGCCTTTTGTATTTAAGACATGATGAGCTTACATCTATAAATATACCTTTGTGAATAATATATGACAAGGCATGATTAATTCGTGGAGAATTCAACTCGCCAAAGTTTGGGGGGCGTTCAATTTATTCAACGACCCCAATATTCCCGACTTTGACAACAGAAATCTAACCAAGCATTTCCGAACTAGTGTAAATAAATATGTATAAATATTTAAATGTGTGTAATTCAATAAGAGTGTTTAGCTGGCCATTAAAATCTGACATGTTTGTTTTACCTTTATGGGCAGGTGAAAAATCTCCTTTTCCTGACTACAGTTACCTGGCAACTTTACGCGCTTTACGTATAATATTTAAAATAATATAAACTGAAGAATAATTGGACATGACTAGTCAAATACTAGCAAAAGATAGATTTTTAAAAATCTGCTTGCGTCTTTGACAAAGCTTTACTGTAGTCATTTAAAAAAAAATAAAATAAAAAAATAAAAAATTGTGACAGCGTATATGATTAGTACTAAAAATATTTATGAATGACACAGAGGATTTTTTTTCTCCAAAAATCAGACTGAAATTTCATATGAGAATCACAATGCTGTAAGACAGGACATCAAATCAAAGTTTAAAGCAGTTAACACACAGTCATTTCTTATCCAAACTACATGTAAACCTCACGATAATTCTATCTGTACTGTAACAGATAAACACATATTCAAAGGAATCACTAAGTCTTAGTTTGTTGGTTTTTTTTTCAAATTTCATGGTCACCTTTTTGAAAAGCTTACATTTTTTTTTTTTGGTGGCCATTTCAGACTATAATATGTATATGTAGCGCATGCCTGTGAAATTGAGCAGAAAAAGGTATAAAAATGATCTTATCAAAGTTAAGTAGCTTTTTGTGCAAACTAATACATCCTTATTATTTGAGAGATGTCCAGAGATGGTATATAATACAGGTGACATCTTCAACACTTGATGAGCTTTCAAAGGATTTGTCTGGGATTCTATGAAATAGATCCCTCTCCAGTTTCAAGCCCTGGCGACAGTCAGTTTACCTTGTAACAAGGCTTACACTGTACTCTCATATACTTTGTCCTCACGATAAATGGATAACCAGGTACAACCTGTACAATGTAGCTTTACCCTGGTGACAAGTTACCTATGTAATGTTAAGGAGGTTTTGTATTGGCCATTTTAGAAGGCTTGGTGTGTACCTGTACATATCAGATAATTCTATGTTAACATATTGTTCTATAAATACAAACTGAAGGGCATCTACACATATATGTATGTCACTTAAGCAATATCTAACACTGTAAATGTTAAGTCTGGCAATTTTAAATATATCTTAGCTTATTAGACCACAGCTTAATTAGAGGTTTAGATATATGTAAACCAGCAATTAACAAAAAATGAATGATCCTTTCAACATTTGAATGCTTGATTTGTATCATATGTCAAACAAGGTTTGTTTGTTTGATTGGGGTTCAACGTCGTACTTAAGGGTATTTCATAAGCCAAACAAGGTTTGTTTGATTGGAGTTTAACGTCGTACTTAAGGGAACAATGTATTTCATAAGCCAAACAAGGTTTGTTTGTTTGATTGGAGTTTAACGTTGTACTTAAGGGTACAATGTATTTCATAAGCCAAACAAGGTTTGTTTGTATGATTGGGGTTCAACGTTGTACTTAAGGGTACAATGTATTTCATAAGCCAAACAAGGTTTGTTTGTATGATTGGAGTTTAACGTCGTACTTAAGGGTACAATGTATTTCATAAGTCAAACAAGGTTGGTTTGTTTGATTGGGGTTCAACGTCGTACTTAAGGGTATTTCATAAGCCAAACAAGGTTTGTTTGATTGGGGTTTTACGTAGTACTCAAGGGTTTTTCATATGTCAAACAATATGACTTCCCACTAGTTATCTGTCAGATAGAAAGGGCTCCTCTGTCATATTGGCAACAAAGGATGACAATTAGCAAGCAGTATGTTGGATTGGGGTTTAGCACTGTACTTTAGGTTATTTCACTCATCTGACCGCATGCAGCCTAATAAGTGAAGGAAACACCATCTATCTCACTGCCAGCAACAAAGACAGACAAGACAAGACAAAGACAGTCAACCGTATGATACAATACAGACAGGTCAGCATCATATATATCCTTAGCTCTAGAAGGCCTAGAGCACCAGTGCAACACAAAGCTCCCTTAAATCCACCACGAAAGGAAGACAAATAAACACAGAAATTAACAAAATGGTGATAAAACATTATACATTGAAATTCACCATCAGAAATCAGTTTGTGCACCAAGGAATGACAATATGGGAAAAAAACATTCTATCAGTTCTTCTGCCAGCCGAAAAGCTTAATTTTGAAGCCTTGTAGAGGAATGACATATTTTCTTTCATTACATTTACAAAATGGATTCTGCAAAATTAAGTAAGACATATTTCCAATATTACGAAATGGCTTTAAAACGACCGGATGTGTT
>JAVFBW010156699.1:0-11903 GCA_034783835.1 Mopalia ciliata
GAATGGGGACACGTATAGATAGATACAGCCGCTGTCAGTTACAATAGATATCTACATATACCTGCAGCGTACGACCAAAAGGCTATATGTATATATCCCATCCGGCAGCATATGTCCCAAAACTGACACAATAGATCGTTTAACAGATGAGAGTATATGTCAATACGTATTATAGTCCAGCAAGCTGTGCGATAAATAAAACCATATACAGGATGGTCTGACCTGAATATTGATCCAATCAAAGGCTCCAAGGATCTGTCAAACTCCGGGTTCATTATTTATCTTTTACGTCTACATTATGAAATTTCCGTTTTGACAGCATTTGAATAACCTGCTAACAACGAGCGTTGCACCCCACCCAGTAAAACTGAGGTAAATATAAATAAATCAGAAAATTATAGCGGTATAATAATACTTCCTGCAATAGTCGTTGAATAAAAAACGTTCACATTAAATTATAAATTTAAACGGTAAGACTAACTAGAAAACTCATACCCTCTTAATTATATCATATCATGTGTATATGAATACAGATACACCACACATCAGTATATACACTGAAAGCAGACACGAGGACTAGCCATGATAAAAAATGATGATACATGTTTTTTTTACCAGGGTGCTGGTAAATTTTAAAAGAAACTATATAACAGCTGGAAATGTGTTCAAGCTGACTGAGATGCGGAAAGAAACCTCTTTTCAACTTTACATCCGTGATTCTGTTCTTACACGCTAACGGCCGTCTTGCCTGTTAACTTCGGCTGCTTGTAGCAAGCATGCACTACAGCAGTCTTACATCTTGTCAATGGCAGTCGCTATAAACAATACTCGATTATGAGAAAAGTGCAGGTTAAAGATATGTGTTAAGTTGTACTTACACTTGATTTTGTCAACACTATTCAAGCTGATGTGGCAATAAAATCCACAAGATTCAACCTTCGTTCCATAATACGTTCCCATTCCCATTCAAATCCAGGAAATCAACATGCTCGATAAACGTGTTCCAATTACCCCATAATTAATAGTCCACAAGATATATATTTCTAAAAAAAATACTTACACCAGCACAGGGATGTCAAGTATATATACTTTTCTTAATAACTACGAATCTATACAAACTGCCTAGTCGGATAACTGTTGCCACAACCTATGAACTAAACTATATGAATATATACTTAGCGCCGGGCAGGCTCCGATAAATGAAATGATGTAGAGTTCGGTCACATGACTATCACGAGTGCATAGTGATTGGTCAAATTGTCATCTATTGGGTCACGCCTCAGGGCTCACGCGACGATGATTTTCATCTTGATTAGAAAATCAAAAACAAAGAGCAATTTAAGCATTATATACACGATTAGACTTCTTAATTACTCACAACTGATAAATATATAGAATGTATTGTAAAAAACGATCATATGCCATCCGCGTAATATTCAGATAAAAGCTAGGCCTTCAGGCAAACATCAACGTGGGTACCTGTATTTAATGCTGGTCTACTTCAACATCTTATTCTCTATACAGCAACAAAAAACGGTAATATACTCCTTAATTAAACGAGATAATGGGTCGCTCAATAAGCTCTGTATATTCAAAAGCTTCCATACAACGATCAGAACAAGTGCCATAAGAACATTTACATTATGTTTGATAATTTCGTGCAAGTTAAATTTGGGTCGCTCAATAAGCTCTGTATATTGAAAAGCTTCCATACACCGATCAGAACAAGTGCCATAAGAACATTTACATTATGTTTGATAATTTCATACAAGTTAAATTTGTTTATTTATCACCCGAAAAAACGCCGCTCCTGACACATGTCGTACCATGGGGGCATCCAAGTTTGACTAAATTTGAAGTGAGACTGTTAACATTTACATTCTCACCTCCTCGTAGAGGAGAGGTTTGGACATAAATGAAAGTTTTTTTTATTTGGCAACTAAACCAATTTAACTTGTATGAAATAATCAAAAATTATGTAAATTTTGTTTATTGCAATTAAAATTTTGTTATATTTCCCCGGCCCCTCTTTAAACGTTGAGAATTAAGCTTTAAAAAGCAATTATTCAACATACGATAGGGTGTACTTTCCGTTTGACAAAGTCAAAAAGACAACACTTCCTTCTATACAAAGTCTAACACTTGGGAGGTATAGGATATTGTTTCTTTTTATTTTCTCTACAGTTACCGCCCTTTATTTTTAAAAAATCCATCGACCTATCAATGGAATCACAATGACAATGGAGATACAAAATTGTGTCTATGTTACTGAGTTATGCAATGTGACATTCGAATTCCGTGGTTAGCTATATGCTTTGTCACATGAGAACATTTCAATTTCGTGGTTCGCTGTATGCTAAGTTACATGAACACATTCTAATTCCGTGTTTGCTATATGCTATGTCATTTAGAGTCGCTCTAAAAATGAAGTTGGCGATATGCTCTATCACTTGAGGACATTCTAATTTCGTGGCTATGTCACTTTAGGATATTCTCATTCCGTGGTTCGCTATATGCTATGTCATTCGACCACATTCTTATTCCGTGGTTCGCTATATGCTATGTCATTCGACCACATTCTCATTCCGTGGTTCGCTATATGCTATGTCATTCGACCACATTCTTATTCCGTGTTCGCTATATGCTATGTCATTCGACCACATTCTCATTCCGTGGTTCGCGATATGCTATGTCATTCGACCACATTCTTATTCCGTGGTTCGCGATATGCTATGTCACTTGAGGACATTCTAATTCCGTGGTTCACTATATGCTATGTCTTGTAAAGACGTTCTAATTCCGTGGTTCGCTATATGCTATGTCTTGTAAAGACGTTCTAATTCCGTGGTTCGCTATATGCTGTCTTGTAAAGACGTTCTAATTTCGTGGTTCGAGATATGCTATGTCTTGTAAAGACGTTCTAATTCCGTGATTCGCTATATGCTATGTCATTTAAAGACGTTCTAACTATGTGGGTCGCTATATTCTATGTCACTTGACGACCTTCTAATTCCGTGGTTAGCTAAATGCTATGTCACTTTAGGATATTCTCATTCCGTGGGTCGCTATATGCTATGTCACTTGAGTACCATCTAATTTCGGGTTCGCTATATGTTATGTTATTTAGAGAATTCTCTCTTATGTAGGTTGCGATATGCTATGCCACTTTAAGACATTCTAATTCCATGGTTCGTTAAATGTTATGTTACTTGAGGACATTCTAATTTCGGGTTGCTATAAATGCTTTGTATAGCACATGCATGTAAAATGACTGTCGGTGCTCTGGTAAGAACAAATTGTTCTAATGTTTGACGTACAGGGTATGTGTTATAGCAGCTTTGCCCCCATAGGAGACTTAGCAACATGGATTTGGGAAGTCTAACACTCTTTCATGGCGCCAGGCGACACTGGTGCAATAAATGGAGATACTGTATTCTCATTTAACCGGAAGTGCTTTACTACAACATAGCATAAGGTACTACATCAATAAATAGTTTATATAAGCAATACCATAAGGCTTTAAACACCATGACATGCAAGTATTTTATTCATGCTGTTCTCCCAGGCTATTGTTATAACCGTATATATAGCGTTTGCTGGTCGCTAACATGTGGCTCGGCATTTCCGGCTAAGGGAGAACCCAGTGAAGGCATCACTTGCCGATAGTATACTAACTCCTATCAGAGTCTTAATGAACATCCGACAATTCAAATGCATGTGACTAAAGCTGCAGTGTGGAAACAACTGATATTTAATTTTGTACTGGTAGGCCAAATCGAGAAACACTGTCAGGAGGAAAATATTTTGTTCTTCACCATCTACGTAGTCCATATTCTCGAAAGGGGGAATAATAGCCCAAACCATTTCGAAATGTCTATATACGAGGCTTAACTCGATGTGTGGCCGTGGGTTTGATTACTGCGGACCGTATGGGGATAAGTACAACAGCAACCAGCAGAGATTCCGTGGTTTTCTGGGTTGTATACACCCTTGAACTATAATTTTGGCTAATGGTTTGCAATTTTTATTTAATCATGTCAATCAACAATTAAAAATACACATATCAAAGGCATAACGCTCTTAATCATTGATACAAGGCGGCGTTTCGACTCGACCCTCGTTAGCTGTTGAGAATCCATTATATGAGCGAGAATAATGGAGAAACACACAGGTCACAGAATCAGACTTGTTCGACACAGACACATAGCAGACACTTAAAGTAGACGAAAATAACAACCTTGTTTAGAAATCGCCAGTGAACAAAATGTATATGACCAGAAAGATGAACATAACTACAGAAGAGTGATGATAAATCGCTAAAGGACAGAAACATAGCATTATCAGAACCGTATATACTTACATGTTGCGGACGGGTGAATGAGTCAGATCGGCTGATACAGCCGCCTTGTATGTAAATGTTATGCCAATAGTCGATCAATTCCACAAGACAATCCCATAGCCTCATAGGTGACGTAATATTTTCATATCAGACAAACGCACAGGACAATTCTGAACATATTTGCTATTATAATTATTTCCAACTTTTTTATTATAAATATGGAGAAATCATCAATCTGCCATATGGTTATAATATACTGTAGACAAAGAATACAGTGCACATTTGTTGACTGACTTACTGATTGATTGGTTGATTGATTGGTTGGTTTTTTAATTGATTGTTTTTTATTGATTTACTGATTGATTGATTGATTGATTGTTTTATTAATCGATCGGTTGATTGATTAGTGTTTAATGTCATGCTTAATGATTATTCCCTTACATGACGTTGGTGAACTTCAACAACAGCCGAACCAACACACCCGTAACATCTTCACTAACCATGAGTTTTATTCCTAATTACTCAACATTACAACCATTGGGGGACCGAGCCGCTATAACAAAAAATTAGTTGTCTTCCTGTGAACTTCTATGCACCCAATCAGACAGCTTGGTACGATAAGACTCGACCAGTGAAAAATGAGGCCGTTGTCATTATAACGAAAATTGAGGGTGAGTTAAGAGCCACAAAGTGTGACCTAGTGGTCGACAGACGGACTTGATCCTGTGAACGTTACATCGAAGTAGGACTTCTACGCGCAAAGTAGGCCCGCACAATAGGCCCGCGGCCATGGCTAAGTGGGCATTTTATACCCATAGCCAGAAGGCTAAAACAGGATGAGGTTTACACTAACTGGGACAGAGGAACTAAACATGCGTTACCAAGGAAAGAATCAGATTGAATTGTCACTTCCTGTTAATGACTATTCTAACAGACGTTACACAAAAAAGGAAGGGACAAATGTTTCACTTCCGGTTGTTGGAGAACCCGTTTTGTTCTTCATGAGGGTGTAAAGCAGTATTTGACGTTATTTCACTCATAGCCCGGCGTGTCATCCCTATGGTTGCAGGAAACCACCTTTTTCGCCACTGGCAAAAAAAGCAACAGGAAACTTTCTCTCGACCGTCGCTAGAAATACCGAAAGATATTACCAATGATAAGAAGCGAAATGATTTCACTCCCTGTTTGTTTACGACCCAACCCCATATGACCCAGGACGAGGTTATAAGAAGACTGTTTCACTTCCTGTATCTGAAGAACCAAACATACATTATACGCGGAATAATTCATGTATTTGTAGTATAGTCCTTAACTCGGATCAATAAGTCTTTGTTATCATTCCATATTCCATGATGTTAGCCTTACAGACCTAATGCGGTCTTGTTATAAATCGATTGAACCTTTCTGACCTCGGAAAGCATGTTACGTAATGGAATAACGGCATACACTGTACCAAACAGTAGGCGGAAGAAAAGATGCACCAAACACATTGAAAGCGACATGAGGCGGCTCATTTTGTAATCGTCAGGTACCATCTAGCTTTCCAATGCAGACTCAATCTCGACTGGGAACTTGGGGATAAACCCCCGTCCTCACTATTTCACCAGGAAGTCACGAGACGGCGCCCTACTTGGGTTATTTCACTCGCACGGCGGTGGGAAGGAAACTTCCCCTGACAGTGAACCCATGCACTCGCTACAAACAAACCCATCACAGGACAAATACAGGACACTCACAGGACTATTCAAAGAAATCACAAACATATATCGGCTTCCTGTTTCTCTTTTGATCAGAAAGCACCAAGGCAACAGATAGCTCCCTCCAACCCCACGAGTCAAACATCAAACTCGAGTGCGTCATGTTTGACCAGTATCAATACAACCAACAATCTATACTGAATAATGCGAACAAAAACGTAATCAACGAAAGAATAAAGATCACTAGATGTAACAAGCTAAAAGCCATGTTGAGCGACAAACGGTAACAACTTCAGCAGTATGTAAAGCATAAAACGGTAGATCATCAAATGACAAACTCACATTACCAATACTAGTATTAATATACGTAAAAAACCCAGTCGTATCAGCATTCTAACCCAAAGACGGTATCACTGGAAATGAAAAACAGACGCTATGACTTAGGAAGAGGGGTGTCCACTAGCCCTTTGGACACCCTGAATTGAACAACTGCCTAATTTGGACACCCTGTTTTAAGAAACGTTTACATGCAATAAATAGGGAAACTGAAAACTTGGACACGCACTTAAAAAGTAAAGCAAAATGACCATGTTGGCCACCATACGTTTGATCTCTGGCTAAACCATTGAATACAGTGGATATACACGTGTGGCCTTTTTAAGGCACTAGTAATCATCGTTTCACCAGGAAGGCAATAAACGTCCTTTACAGCTCGACCAACACGACCGTCAATAGCTTCAGGAAAACACACCACCGGACTGTAATATCCGTAATTATACATGGGTCATGCCTAAACACTTGTTTCGTGTCAAACACAGTTCAGTGGCGACTAAATACATATTATCAGCGAAGAAGTGGGATACAGTATTGTAGCGATGTAATATAACGGTATCACTAGAAAACTAACACTAAGCAATAACAATGAAGCGGTATACACAGTATTATAGAGATGTTAGAGAGCCAAGAATCACTCACACACAATCACGATTCACTGACTGATTCACTGACTGATGCACAGACTCAGTTCCTCATTCAATGACTGACTAACTGACTTACTAGCTGGTCAGCTGACTGACTGACTGACTGACTGACCGACTGACTCTCTGAATCAGCAATTAACGCATTACTTTGGTGTGTTTTACTATTATCACAGTGATGTACTCTTCACACTAAATTATTGTACCGACAAAAATATAAGGGAACGTTTTTGTTTTGTTGGAAAATTAATATTCCTCCAGTAGAAAAGACAGTATGAAAACACTTTTACAACAGAGTATCCTTGGCCAGATGGCGCCCGTCATAATTATATAGCGCAAATTAGCAAGGAAGCTATTGGGAAAAGGTCCAGCACCTACCGGATTGGCCATGCTCACTCCCTCTCTATTCTACTCAAATCACAGTGTTATGGGGTGGAGTTTGTTTACTTTAAATATATAATAAAATATCTACAGAGTCTACTCACCGTAACTCGCATGTATCAGTAACACTAAATGTCTGAATCAGTTACATTCTTGAGCGCACGTTAGCATTTTTCCTGAAATGGTTGTGACATGGGCCATGTATAAAGGAATACTGGCTGTGTCTGCAGCTCGAAGACACTTTTTCTCAAACACGTGGTTGGAAAGGCCTGGAGACGTCAAACACTGACACAATAAAGCCGATCTTATACACCACTTGGTTTGGACAAACACTAAAGCTCGTCTACTATAGCTAGCCCGTCTAGTCCCCGCAAAGTCAGGTTTGATGGAAATTGAAGCCAGTTTTTCGGAAAATGTCAATGAATAGAAAGCTATAGAGAATCGTTAATACGCCTCCAGCAACATTCCACTAGGTGAATTGAACAGCACGTCCTCCACGCGGTCGTCTCATACATATATAGGTCCATTCGTCACCTTCGATAGTGGAGAGAAATGGATGATTTCGCTTACGAAGAGCACCACACAAGAGGCCCAATTTAACATGCAACTAAATGCAATTAACTCGCCGGCGCGGATATTATCATATATGCGTTTTACAGTGCCGAGGGTCGGATCAATAACACGGAATCGAATCAACACGTTGGCTGGTGGCGCGTTGTTGCACGTTGACCATAGCGATGGAATGACCACCGGGAGTTCATGTCGTGCATCCCGTACGGAATGACAGAAACAAGCGTTATTTATTTAAATGAATAGCGCACGAGTGACATTGCCAGCTGATGACCATTCAGTTAACTGGATTATTAATGGACACAAGCCGTATGTCGATTATAGTGATATAACATTTCATAAAATCCCTCACATATAATTACTGTCAACATAAACTATAACGCTATGCTATGCATCAATAAATAGCGCCTTTATGAAACAAGGCGTTGATTATTCGTCCTCTATCCACAGTGGAGTTGATGACGCAAACAATCCGATCTGCTTCCGCTCAAATTAACAGAAGGACAAAGCAGTATTGCCAGTACCGTGATATAGGAGACTTCACAACAAAGACAGTGGACTCTTAAACATGTCAATTATGTGCAGGTTAAAGTTTTAGCTTAATGTATAAATTATACATTGAAATTGAATAAAATGAAAAGATACCCAGCACATAATGAAGACTATGAACGTGAACAATACAGGACAATAAAAAAAACCGCTAAAATAAAGCATATGGGGTGGAAGTAATTGTTAATAACATATTCCGAATCACACTGATACTTGGAGAAAAAACGCATGTTGAAGCTCCGTTCGTGATGCGCTGGACAGTCATGCCTTCTTATGCTCAGAACAAATCCCCCTTGTCAAGAGGGTGAATAGATCTTACTGTATAATTGGGGTATAACGTCGTATACTCAAGGATTTTTCACTTAAATTCAGCGGCTTGTCCATTACAGACTGTCCCTTGTTTAAATACGATAAAAAATCAAATAGAAAACTTGACCATAAACACCCGCAAGCCATTGCAGAATTCACAACGTGAATAGAGAGAAGACAAAAAAAACCCACACATTTATTTTTGTATAGCTTTATTTATCAGACTGTTATTGAAAATGAAAAAAAGGATAAAATCGGTCATGAGGGGAAAAAACGTACAAAAATTTACATGTGAATTCTGCCAACCGTTGATGCTACGTGGCAATATTAATTTACCCTTTCTGCGTAGGCCTACACTACGTAAGGATTATATGTTTGTCATGGTAACCTTTAAAACAACCATCCATTGTCGCCATGGTAACGACAACACATTCACGTAATTAAAACTTAAGTACTTATGAAATCAATATAACGTGTCGTAATACATGCATATCAAATAAGTGGAATGTTGAAATCAATACTATAATATGCTTCTGATGCGAAAATAAGTGAAAATAGTCGGTTGGTTATTTACGTTTTTTTTCCCATAAAAATACACTTTTCTATCTGTCGATAGAATCCTCGTCTTTCTGGAGGTGGGTCCTGGTCCATTAATGTATAGTAATTGTGTTGAGCAGTTAAAGGATAGTAGTTGTACTGAGCAGTTAGACTATAGTTATTAAACTCGGTAGCTAAATTGTAGTTATTGTTTTGAACAGTTAAAGTTAAAGTCAATCTAATTAAAATCAGATCCTTAAAATCAGATCTGTAAAACGCTATTTGTCTCTGTTTGTCGCTATATTGAGATCTAACGAAATCCCTATACATTTACTGTTCAATTAGGTCACGCTTACTGGGGCTCACGAAAGGTAACAGTTTTAGTGTCCAATAAAAACACAGTTAAAACGCAGCCATGGTAAACACCAAATTCAGCCAAAGCAAGTAGAAATTGTACGATTTTCTTCTGTGTTGATGTAAGTCGCTTGTAAACGGGGGAAGATGCAATTCCACTCAAACTTTATTATTTCAATGTGGTTTGTTACTTCTATGTACATGTATCCGTTGGTCATGCATGTAAAACTACGCAGTCAGGAAACTTCGGTTCGTCGGTGGAAATATTCGGTTTTTACAAACCAAAATTAATGTGGGGTGATTGCATTAGATCGCAATTTGGCGACAAACAAAACACAGGGAGCGTTATTGAGATCTGACTTTAATTATATTGAGTTTAAGGTTATTGTACTGGACAAAGAAGCTGTTGAAAAGAAGTTGCTAGTGTATTTAAATGGGAGCCACGTCGACCCAATACACCAAGAACGTTTGCAATGTTCTACCAAACACCGTGAAGCCCAAGGAAAAAAACTACGGAAAAGTGTCTGTTGATAAGACGTATTCTAAGTGATGGCGCTTAAAGTAGTGGACAGAAAGGCGCCTCCGGAGAACAAATCAAACACGCGAGAGGCAGTTGGAGTCGTGGAATCAATGCATTAAGTCAAAAGGAGTAAGCGAGAGAATGTTGTGAGGTATTGTGACGGAAGGCAGGAGATTGTTGTCAATCGATAAAATTACATCATTCACTGTCTTCTTTTTTTTCCTTTCAACTGTTTTTTTCGCTGAGTGACTCATTAATCAAAATCAGCTGAGTAGCTAGAAGTTCCATCAATTAAAGCTTTTTTTTGAAAATATATGCTCATCGTCCAAGTTCAATCATCTTTTCCTTCTGCGGTTAAAAGTTATGGTGTTGTCACCTTTTTGGTACAATATGCAATGTAGGACATATATTCTGTGAAGCCGTGTGAAATATAAACACATATCAAGTATTAACACAAAAGGCAAAGTTAATAAGAGAATTAACTTGATCTCGAAAGTATCATGGTTACAACTCATATAGGAGTGAATACTGTAAAATGAAGCAATGGTCGCCATTCTGTTTAACAGGAGGAGACTATACTTGTTCTTTCTTGTTAATCCGTCAATTTGATACAGATTATCGTGTTCACAACACATATACAGATATGAATACTGTAAAATTATGCAATGGCATGCAGCCCCATTTTGTTTTACATCATTTTATGAAATTCAATCCCATCTGTTGTCTTAATAGGGAATTATATGCCAAGTTTTAAGTTAATGAATTTATAACAGAGACATAGTGTTCACAACACATACAGGCATCAATAGATGTGAATACACTAACATATCTCGCTAAACCTTGTTGAACCGTATAGATAAAGCCAACAAATATAAGGCTACCAGTCCATAACAGATTCCTAAGTGGCATTGTTTTTAGCTTACAATGCAAACACGGTGTGTAATAATCAGACAAGAGTTCTAAATCTCACTGCTGACATTCAGTAAGGTAGGATATAGCTATTCGTGTAATTGCCCTACAGAGGATTATGAAGTAGGGCAATATCGTGAAGTTAGTAGATTAGTAGATTACAGGCCTTTAACAGGTTTAATATCCCAATCAAATAATTTCTGTATTCTTTTATAAGGTAAACATACCTAAAAAGTGGAAGTTACAGAACCTTTTACTCAGATTTCAAGTCTAGGCCTATAGTACGGGCGAAAGAGAGAAAAACGGAGGGTTAGCAACCGATACCTGGATCATATTTCAGGGATTTTTAGGATAAGGTGCAAGATTGATTTTTTTTTTTTTTTGATTTTTTTTTTTATACTTTCTCTCCTTACTTGTCATGTACAGACAGTCAGACAACGCGTTATCTTTAACGTCACGTGATGTTTTGCCTAGAAGAAATGATAATAAAGCCAGTAGAGCACCTTCATGGATTTTTAACAAGGCTAATGGGCGATTTCAAATCCCTTATAAAATGTGTCAGGGAGATCAGTATTCCAAATATTATTTGCCACAGCTAATTAAAATCATAACTGCCGGTAATTTAAAACAAGAGATCCATGAATGGATCTTGACGCCCACACTGTTAAGAGTTTGAAGAGAAGAGTCTAAGAGGGGACAGATTCACGATTTGATTTTCCGCCTTGTGCCTAAGCCAGTATAGGAAGAGTTGTGTTTACTAG